>JAQBSW010010307.1:0-24824 GCA_029291075.1 Eudiplozoon nipponicum
CGAATGTGTAAACCTGCAGAAGTAGAGCTGGATTCATATAAAATCTTCAACGATACGACTTCAAAGCCAACTCGCTATATATAATATCTATACCGAGTCTGTAAAGGTAACTAATGGCTGTTGTGCCCGTATGGCTGTTGTGCCCGTATATGATTCCAACACTATGGTTGCCGAAAAGTTACATGGTAGCAACACTATGGTTGCCGTGTCGATACATTGTACCATCACAATGAATTTCAAGGTATACTGGAGTTCAACAAAATTGAGAATTACAACGACTTCTGAACACATGGTATTCCAGCAATCCAATCCAGTAAGCGCCAAACGAATGTGCACATAAAATTATATTTTCCGTTCATGCAGATTTTGGTTTATCCTTATGGTCATAATTGAATAAATTTATTACTAGGTACGCAACATCCAATACATAATTGCATATATGCTAGTTTCCCACAATAAGCAGTATCTAACTTTAAACAATAATTGATTGCGCGGGTGGTGGTAACAATTTTATATATCACATTTGCGAGCTTGAAGTTAACACCAATCCCATTTTATCTAACCAGTCGTCGAACAACAAAACAAAACTACCGTCAGCCACAACGAACTGACGCGTTTCGACCTTCCATGATCATTATCAGTGTACGACGGCATACTGACTAGTGAGGATCAAACCGCATTACATATATATATGGAAAGCAAAAATAGAGGTGAGAGCCGCACATCTATTTTTGCTTTCCATATACATGCAATGCGGTTTTATCCTCGATAATCAGTTTGCCGTCGTACTCTGATGATGATCATGGAAGATCAAAACGCGTCAGTGCGTTGCGGCTGGCGGTAGTTTTGTTATGTATTTCGACGACTGGTTAAATACAATGGGATTGGTGTTTACTTCAAGCTCGCAAACTTGATTTAAAGAAAGTATCTAACTGGTATCGATCGAGGCCAGAGTGTATGGATTTGCTGGAATAACAGGTGTTCAGGACTAGTTTTAATTTTCAGTTTTAGCGAACCTTAGCATATCTTAAAATCCATTGTTTAAGTACAGTGTACCGACGCGGCAACCTCTTTCGTGGCCCGACGTATCTTTTGGTAACCATAGTGTTCGTATCAGGTACTGAAGCAACAGCCATAGTGTTGAGAGCCTGTACAGGCTCGGTATATATATTACATATAGTGAGTTGGCTTTGAAGGCTTATTTTAAGTTACCTTCACTACTGCAAGTTTACAAATTCGTATAGGAGATTGTAGCGTCCTATTTTCCCACATGCAACACTCAAATATAAAGTGATTATACGGCGTAAAACCAGTTCCTACTGATGAGCCACCAGTAAGCACGAAACAATTGTGCAGTGAGTTTATAATTTACGTTCATCCTGATTTTATTTTATACTTCTGGTCATATTTGATATAATTTGTTACTAGGTGCGCAGCACCTAATTCAAAATTGCATATAGATGATATACTTTGACTTGACTTTCTGGGCCTCGGTATTTACAGTAGATTGGTAAAATTTATATATCCACATAACTAGTAATTCATCTGAGTTTTCTGTGTAGGAACATGTGAGCTCTGGAGATTGGCAATTATTATTAAATACCTTTAGACTTTTAAAAGAAGCAAAACTTTTTCAGTCAAAATGAATTTTAAATTAAAATTGCTTTACCGGGCTCTGGTTTAAAAATTGTTTTATTGCCATATATGTTATAATTGACTTTTTCAAGCATCCATTAGTTGGTTTGAGCGATGTGCACCATTAAGTTATTAATTGGAAATGCAGATTAGCTTCATCTAAAATTTTTCACGCCACGAGCAGATTTTTGCTACCTGAACACCTAATCCATCAACCAAAAGAGCTTAAACTCAATGTTGCATTTTGCCATTGGTTACCACTTAAACAATATGTATTATTTTTAAGAATATTTCTTTTTGCAGTATTTGCTTTTTTAATATTAAAAATGTGCCTGGTTTTCCTGAGTTTTGTGTCTCGCAAACAAATCTTTCGATTTCGAGCATTGTACAGGTTGATAGTCTTCTTTCTTACTTAATTAATGCAAATTGTACTTTGAATCGTTGAACGGGATTCATTTGCTTTAAATCAAGTTTGCGAGCTTGAAGTAAACACCGACCCCATTGTATTTAACCAGTCTTCGAACAACATATCCGAGCATCTGAATATTAATCGGCATGAATCTCGTTCACATTCTTATGTAGATAAAGTTTACGGAATAGTAAAGAGCATGAAAATTTGAACAAATTATAACTTTTGCATGAATATAAATGTAAATTAAATTTAGAATTTAAAATCATTTAATATTTTATTTGAAAAGAATACCAAGACAAAAGCATAAAATAAACAATTGCACTGAAATCCTGAAGAATATGAATTATTACGCGCAATCAGAGCAAATAATTATAAAGTATAAAATTCTGTACAACTTCCAGACTATAGTTCATTCGTTATTAGGATACACTTCAATGGTGGTTAGACCTCATGTGCGTAGAAATGAAATCCACGATCATTACGTTTATAATCTTATAACGCAAGTTCTGTGTTAGGAACCACACGTATTGTGATAAATCCTCGGTTTTAATCGGTGTATGCTTATTATTTAGTCAAATTATTCAATTATATATAAACAGGGAACATTTCAGCGAATGATAATCATCTACTAGAGCAGGTTTCCTCTCTATTTGGATGACTTCATTGGAAGACCATTATTGTGACGGAACATCGACCAGTATCCCAATTATTATATACAAGTATAATTGAATGTGTTTATATCTTGTCAGAATAAAGTGATCGTGAAATTTTTAGTTTACATTGTCCAAATACATGTAACATAAGCCTGCCAGAAAGCAAAACTGACCAAATATTTAAGTTGGCGTAAAACTTCAAATCCCTCGTAGCCTACATCTTTGGTGGCATTGTGGACAAATTACAAAGCTATTGGGAACATGTCATTGGATAAAATGCCGGCACAGAAATTCCGGAAATACCTGATGAGTGTCCAACATCTGGTCATTTTAATGAACTTCATCTGCTGTTATACGCAATGTTTAAATTATACAGTTAAAATTGATACAATAGATTCCTTCCATTATACTTTAATTAAACACATATATAGGTGCCAACCATTCAGTCAAATTTCTTCTCGATAAAACAAAATAAAACCGCCTTTTTTCATTCCAACAAATTCATATATTGGTCAACAGTCATTATATGTACACTCATTAACTTATAATCGCTTTAATTCAAGACCATGTTCTTATATTAGTATTAATCACTTTTTAGATGACGTCCAATCGCCCTGCCCAAGTTCAATTTAGTTTCCGTTAATATAGGATGAAGAGTTTAAAAAAAACAAAAGTAAACCTCTCTAGAAAAATGATTAATCTGAAAAGATTTGCAAAAATGAAAACTATTTTTGATCTAATTTTACAAACAGGATAGATAGGCTGAAAATAGTGTTCTGTAAATTCAAAATTAAAATAGCCCTAAAAATAACCGTGCTACATCAACCGCCGCCAAAATTGATGTCATCTACGTCAAATTTAAATGAAACTCGTGCGCTAAGTCTTGATCTTATATATTCAGTGTGCTCTGATGTTGTTTCTGGTATGCCAGTTGACTCTTTAGGTTTTGAAGTGATCGGTGACTCTTGATATGATGATGGCTCTATCACGACCCGTTCTCATTGATGTCCTATTCCGGAATTCCAATGCATGTTTCAATCGATCAATGGACACTGATTTGTGATTTCCATTATAATATATTACGAAGAATTTCGGACCGCGCTTGATTACCAGATGAGGCCCGTTATACTTTGGTTTTAACTTTGGCTGAACAGCGTCTATTCGGACATAGGCTTTCTTACATGTGTCTAATGGTTCGAAATATACATTAGAGGATGGTGTTATCTCGTTGGTTGCGTACGCGGACTATTTAGAACACGTTGCAGCTGTTGTATTACTTGTGCCACTGGTGTGTCATCACTAACGTCAAAACCGCTCATTAAATCTGCCGGGGGATGCGGACTGAGACCAAAAGTTACCTCTGCGACTGATGCGTTTTTTTTCTATTGCGATAACATGATTTCATACCGAGTAGAATTAGTGGAAGTGCAGAAATTTAATCATATTGTTTGCCAAATGCATTTATCACTGCATTTCAACTCGCAATGTACGCGTTCCACAAGACGGTTACACTTAGGATTAAGCGCTGTAATTCTTCACGCATCGAACCCCAGTAACTGTAAGTTTTCTTGAAATATGTGTTCCATGAAATTTTGACCTTGATCATTAACTACTACAACTGGTACCCCAAATCTCATTCAGTGTAATGGTCTCCGAATCTTGATCAGTCAGTGGTATTACTTCAAGCTATCTTGTGTGTCAATCAAATATTTTTATGCAACAATGAATACAACTTACTTTATGGAAAGTGATTATGTCAACATGGATAAATCTAAAATGAGATTTAGACTGCTCGAAACGTCCAAAATCTGAGTGAGCATGCTTTAACCCATTCGCCAATATCTCGTCGAATGGTAGGCCAAAATGGCGTTCTTGAAGAAACATTCTCGTGCCATCCACACCAGGATTACTCGGAATATGATACTCTTCAAATATAGGACGACGACAGTCTGATGGAATCCAAATTTTATTAACCAACTCTCACTCGATTTTATATTCGATTATCTCTGCATCGCCTTGCTTGAAATTAGTAAATCTGTCAGGGTAAATTTGTCGCCATGATGTGAGTTCTTTCTTTGTTTTTTGTTTAGCTTGTCTTTCCCTAGCGACAGATTTGCATTCTGATGACTATTGAATTTACACAAATGTGAGATAAACAATCATCCACCACATTATTTTTGCCTTTCACATGAATAATTCTAAAGTTAAACTCACTGAGGCGGATCATTTGCCGAATTTTGCTTTGAGGATAATTCTGTGTAACTTTCTGTAAGGCATCCACTAGCTGCTCTTCGATCTTTACTTCGAAGGGGGTAACACAGAATATATCATTCAAGGTGGAGACGGGAGTCGTGCAGAGCTTGTATTTATCTTTCAATTTAAACTTTATGAAATAGAATACGATTGGATGAATTTCAACATCGTTTTCTTGATCGAAAGTAGCGTCCAGAGCTACATTTTCAGGGAAGCGTTTTGCTAAACGACATGTAGTACGGTATGTTGTGCTAGCAGCTCTTTTATTCGTTCGAACATTAACTGGTTGTTTGTGTCCCAGCGCAAACGTGAATAGGATTTAAGCGATTTCAGCCCTAGTAGGTCTCTTTTCAACAGTGTATTTGGTTAATCCATCATCAGAAACAAAACCTATAATAATTTCTTTCGTATTCATTGATGTGGGAAACTTTTTGATAGACCCCAAATTGTCTTCTACGGTATTTATAATGCCAGGCTAAATTGACTAACTTGGGTATTTCACATGCTTCGGTTCGCATACGCTGTTGGAAATCATCCGAGGCTATTATCACATCATCGACGTAAAAATAGATACATGGAAGTTTCCGTAAAACCTCGTTCTTAAATCTCTGAAATGTCTGAGGTGCATTGCACATATAAAAGGACATACGCGTAAGTTCAAATAACTCAAACGAGGTAATAGCAGCTGCTTCGAGAGCTATCTGAGGATTAGCTGATTTAAGGTCAAGAGCTGTGAACCATTTGCGTTTGGTTATTTCGTCAATAAATCTTTTAGTGTTAGTTTTTGGATAACGATCTTGAATTGTGACTTTATTTGAGGTACGATACTCACCGCGTAATCATTGGAGTAATGAAATTTTTCATATTGTATAAAAATGCTTATATGTTCATAGGCTCCAATTTCTCGCCAACAACCAGTCAGTCAAATATTTTCTCGACGAACAAAGTAAAAAAAAACTTGTCAAATCATAATAAATTGTATATAGAACACCAGTTATTATGGGTACACTTCATTTTAAAATACTTTTTATTAAAAATAGCTTTATAAGTGTTAACCACAGTTTCACGAACCCATTCAATCACCCCGCTTTATTTCAGTTTTGCTACCGTTTGCTACCGTTGAAGAGTTTAAACAATCAAAAGATGAATGTTCGAGAAAAAGTGACGATTCTGGAAAAATGACATGATTTACGAAAATGAAGAATATACTTCATCGAACATTACGAACCTGGCTTTTAAATTGAAAATAGGTCTCTTTACATACAAGAATAATCATGGACGTAAACATATCCGTGTTATATATATATATATATATATATATATATATAAACAGAAATATAAATTAGAACATTACTTCAAATAGCATTTTGTATGCGACACGGACGGAACAGTAGTTAGTGCCTCAGACACCGAAAAGATATCCATAGGTTCGTACGCCGTCCACGGCAAATTCTGAGCAGTAATTGAAGAAATCCTAATTAGGACGAAACCGGTATACTGGATGAATTGCCTTTGCAGCATGATGCAAAGTTTACTTAGTACTGATGTAATCCGCACACACACACACACACAAATATATATATATATATATATATATATATATATATATATATATATATATTACTTTGGAATATGAGCCTTAGTTAATTTCATAGTACTCTTTACGTACGTATTGTCAGATACAAGAACCGTTTCTTTCTCTTATTCTTCTCAAGTTCATAGTATATATATATATATATATATATATATATATATATATATAGATATATTGAAAGGCAAAACAAAACAAAACATTACACGTGGACTGAGTAGAAAATAAAAGAACAATCAATCAACTGCTTTACTGCGGCTGACTCCTTTTGGAGGATAAGCCGGCTCCATGACATTTCATGGAGTTTATTGGGAATTTGGTACAAGTGGTGTCCCCTCACCACGCGGCTTTTGATCGAGGACGCACCTCTAGCCTTTGCACATCCAAGCGCATTCTGCAAGGCAGCAGTAAGTTGCATGGTTGCCGGTGGCTGTTGAGAGCTCATTCGCCATTCGGAAGTACGGGGTACTGTCCAGGAGTCCATGTAATCCTGTGGCTGTTGAACCCTTTTGTGGCGGGGAACACACGCCGAGTCATGGTGCCGTCGTCGGGCTCATGTGGTATTTTATAGGAGATCCGATTGCCGCTCGGAAATCCACCACGCCCTGGTGACACCACCGCCATAGCCCCGTTAGCCCATGTACGATCGGCCATCGAGACATGGTTGACACCGTCGTACCACGTTGAGGAGGGGTCACACAACATAGTTTTGTTATGTTGTCACACAACATAACAAAACTACCGCCAGTCGCAACGCACTGACGCGTTTCGACCTTCCATGATCATCATCAGAATACGACGGCAAACTGACTAGTGAGGATCAAACCGCTTTGATCACCATCAATTCAAGCTCAATACAAGACCATACCTTACGTTTTGCAAAATTCAGGCTGAAATTCATTTATTCATGGAGCTTCGAACTTTGCAAACTCTTTCTGTTATTGCATTAACCAATTATCTTAAATGCGAAATCACAAGGACCTACAAGCGAGGATTCAACAATATGTTGCACAACTGCAGACGAGTGCTCATCATTGGATTTGAAACAGATGTTTAAGTTACAATTTTCTTTCATTCGAATAATTGGATTTCTGGGCGATCGGCCTACATAAGTTGATCGACAACTAGAGCATGTATATTGTTAAATAATATTTGAGGTTGACATCAATGTTCTGTTCTTTTAAGGCGCTGGTAATGGCAAATGTATCACCCCGAATAAGACTCGTAGTTTAGCTGCATTTTATGTACGTGATAATGCCGCTTCAAACATATTCTGTGATGTACGTGTAATAGCGTCCCTCTTAAATGGGAGGCTCAAGAAGAAAAGTGCTAGCTTTCCTAGTACCAAATTCGTCTGTGTCGTTCAATTTACTCCTTTAATAATTGTTTCAATTATTTGTCCAGGATAACTACTAGACATTGGATTGTTTGCTGCTTCGGTATATAAGTCACATTTTGTATCTGTAATGACCAACCTGTCAATTCTTTAAAAAAACTGCACAATATCGACCATTTATACCAAAAGGCACATAATTGCTATAATTCAAATATAGTGCGGACCTGGTTGGTTTACGGTAAATTGTTCTGTTTAATATTAAATCTAAGAAAGGCGGACAATCATCTTACTCATGATCTGACGTAAAACTGCAATTTTAATGGTCTTTATTGAAGTTTTGAACCGGTGTTCGTGATTACGACTTGTTTTAAGAAAATGGAAAGTACCGTATCTGAAGCAATTTCTTTATATATATATATATATATATATATATATATATATATATATATATATATATGTACATTTATTTATTATGTCATTGCCTCCGTAAGTTAGGCGCGTATGTATTTTCTGTGTCATTATAAAGTGTACGGGTCCTTCTCATTGTATTTCAGAGTGATGATTGAGAACTAATTATTGTATTGATTGATTTCGTTTTGATCAGGTGTTCACTTTTTTGGCTATAACGTGTACAAATGTTTTCCGCAGTGTATTTTCATTGTATCGCCTTGTTTTTAGCTTCATTTTGTCCAATTGGTAACAAGGTTTGCTGTGCGGATTGACGTGTTGATCACAGTGTTCTCCGATAATATTTTTATGCAATTTCTGTCACTGTTAACAGTTTTAGTGATGCTGTTTGCGTAGCTATTTTTCCTTTAGTTTGTTTTCAATCCGATCGAATGATTGTTGAAGTTAGTCTAACGGGTGTTCTGCGGTATATATTGCCGGATTTAGTCGATCAATTGCTGTTTTTTATGTCAATTTATCGATATGCTATCACACATACAGGAAAATCTTTAAAATATGAAGGATTTGAAGCGAATTACCATTTGATAATTGGTATCCAATCACATGATTATCTGTGTGAGAAATGTAACGCTTACTTCTGCACTAGGGAACTTTTCCTTTTTCATACGAATTAATCACCGTGAAATTATTAAGGCCGGTAGATCGCCTCCAATTGTTAAATTTAGAAATACGCATTTGTTGGTATCCTCTACTTCACCGAACGGATGTGGACTGAATTTTACATCTATGAACCGTTTCGAGCAGTTTTTCATTATAAAACCTTTCCTCTGGTAGTCTAGCTCTTCCTCGATCTTGTGTACAGAGCAGATCTTCCTGATTTATTTGCCAGGTTATAAAAAAGGTTCTTTTTGAGAAATTTCGGCACACTGATGTTTTAGTGAATACATAGTCAAGTGAAAGTCGATTTATTATTTATTGCCCGTGTCGAATCTTGTTTATATTCTCGTGTTTCTCGGATGTTCAACAACAGAAATTTGTTGACTTCCTCTACCTTGGGAGTGAATTTGATATCTAGATTGGCTTCATTGTCTTGTATGAGGATTTCGGTTGGGTCCGCTGCGTCTTGGATGTATAATAATAATAGATCATCTACATACATTTTAATGTACGACCTGGTGAAATACGTTTTCCAGACTCGTTTGCTCAGGATGGTTCATGTAAACATCGACCAGGAAAGATGCAGTGCAGTTTCCTATAGGTAAACCATTGAACTGATGGAAATAGTCACCTTCAAAAGTATAGTGGACGTTAATTGTCTATGCTAATATAAGGTCTTTGTGGTCACTAGTATTTATAGGAAATCTTGAATTTCATTCTTAATCAGGTCACAAACTATCGCCATAGTTTTATCCAGTGACATGTTCGTAATAAAGGATGAGATGTCAAGCGAAATCATTTAGTTTACTTTCTGTATGAATATATATATATATATATATATATATATATATATATATATATTAGCATAGCCAAAATATTGTTTAATATATTATTGAAATCTCTTTTCTTAAACATGTTTCAGACCTTATTGGTCGATTCTACAATAGATGCCAAAACCGTCAGTGTGAATAAGCATTCGAATAACTGGTTCATATACACATGGATGACATTCAAAGTCGCAGGAACCGCATTTGATGACAGAGCTCCGCAACGAAAAATGTCGTTTAAAGTGGATAATGACCGGTTTATTTAGAGAATACTCAACAACACTTTACAAGCTTTCATTTATATACTACCAGAGTTTTCATGTGATTAATTAGGTCAAAACTAGTCCGATTCTCAGGTTTACTCCTATTTCTTGTTAGTTGTTCATTTCTTCTTGTGTATGTATGCATGTGGGGAAAATTCTCATTGTATTACAGAGCGATGTTTGAGATCTGATTAATACATTAATGGATTGATTTTTGATCATTTGTTCGTTTTTTGGCTATTTCGTGTACAAATGTATATTTTCCTTATGTTGTCTTTCGTATCGCTTTGTTCTTAAGTTTCATTTTGTACTATTTTTAATGCAGTAACATTACGTATATCTTATCAGGCTGCTATTGAAATAGCATTAGATGAGCGCAATAACACATAATACATAATCGAATTGAATTTAAAGGTAATCATCATCAAAAGGAATCCCGTTTTCAATGAATCAGTTTCTATAAGTTCCACTGCTAGCTAATTATAATGAAATTTACTGATTATCGTAAGATCTTTAAAGGTAGAAATTTCTACACATGTTGCACACTTTAGAAAAATTAGGTAAAGATATCAGGTGTGCAATTTAAGAGATACTGTGTGCTAAAATCGGGGCATCAATTGTAGATATCAAATTTATTTTTATGTTTATATGATATATAAATTGTTTTATACAAAACAAGAAAAGCCCATGATTTAAATGGGAAATTACCCAACTCCGTTAAATTTTAATGGCTTTACACATATTTCAATTTCCTGCATTATAATCTATATTTGTCGATTGAATCTAAAGATATAGCGAATACTCAAATCAGCGCATGCCCCCTGCAACAAAAAGAATATTTGATAGCACTCGTAGGTCGATAAAATCTTGAATCCTGTACATTTCCAGGTGCATCGATTATTGGTCTTAATTGATTGTTTCTCACTTGTCCCCTCACTCGGAAGCCTTCCTTCAACTGCTAGTCTGAAAATGACGTTGGAACAAGATTTTCCACTCTTGTTCCTACGTCATTTTCAGACAAGCAGCTGATGGAGGGCTTCAAAATGAAGCGACAATTGAGAACCTATCAATTAAGGCCAATTATTGATGCACCTGGAAATGTACAGGATTCATGATTTTACCGACCTATGAGAACTATCAATTGTCCAGCACAAGAAAAATGCGATCAAATCTACAACAAGAAGAACAGCTATGAGCAACAAAATTCCACATTTAATAACAAGGATATTTCTCACAGATTATTTACACATTTATGCCTATTTCCTTGCTTGTAATTATAAAATTCCTTGCGAAATATAAACTTTATGAAAAACTCACAGTAAAAGGGTAATTTAATTTTATTTGCAATACAATCATTTTTTAAATTCATATTCCGCTACTATCGCTATGATAAAAAATACTTCATCAGATGTAAGAAACCAGTCTTTATCATATTCCCCTTGTGTATCTAATGTCACAATGCCAGAATGCAAAAAAGCACGGAATTAAAACAGAAAGTGTGTGAATTAAAAGTTCGTCCAAAAATTTGTGGAATTCATCTAATGTTCAGGTTCACAACCACATTTGCATTTCCTACTTGCTAAATCCAGTTGTTTCTTTTTCATATTCATCAATTCCTAAAATGCTAGCAAATTTCTGTTTTGACAGTTAGATTCTTTTTTTGGCGGAAGTTAGCTTCATTACTGCAGGTTTATACATTCGTCTAGGAGCTTTTACCGTCCAATTCTCCCACATTCCTCACCCAAATATATAGTGGGCAAAGGGCGTAATACCGGCTTCTACTGATGAGTCGCCAGTAAGCATGAAACGAATGTACACGAGATTATACGTTTCTTTCATGCTGTCCTTGGTTTATCATTCTGGTCAAATTTAAAGTTATTTGTTACTAGGTGTTCAACACCTAATTCACATTTTCGGTTTTTGCTTTCAGTAAGTATCTTAAAAGCAATATGTGGTTAACACACACGCTTGGTTAAAATTTGCATTGATCTTTCATGCTCTATAATAAGCCGTCTGACCGATTGACCAACAAAAGTTGAATGTGCCTAATTATTCCGTAAAATTGACAGAATCTGATGTTTTATTTGATTGAAAGCGCTTCTGGTATGAGAAACACTGGATTCGATCCGAACATATTGAGAAACTAAACTATAGAAAATTCCGCTAGAGCAAAAAATCATCTGAATAAATTCTCAACAGTCTGTTACCAGAATATATTGCATTGTCTGTCACACCAATAAAATGTCTATAAATAGTGAGCTGTTATAATGCGTGGGAGTAGATGTTTCCCAGAGAATTCAAGTTTCCGTTCTAGAAATAAAATGAAACTCACATATTTTATTTATGCAGTCTTAGTTGCAAAGTCATAGAAATACGAATTTTAGTAGTGGTACGGAATAAATAGTAACGGCTAATTATAAACAACCAGACGTAAATGCAAAATTCAGTATGAATAAAAAGCGTAATCTATATTCTGAATGCGTTCCGTGCATTTTATTTACTCATCATTTGGAGCCGACTCAATGCTCAAAACCAAAATATGAATTTGCCGATTCAATGATACAATCTATAATATTTCACGGAAATGTCTTATTAAATTTCACCGTCATGTTGAGTTTTAGGCAACACCTAATACATGCTTGCATATATATTAGTTCTCCACAACAAACAGTATTTAACTGTTATATATTGGATTGAATGATGTTATGCTTACCGCGAAATATGATAACTGATATCGATCAAGGCCAGAGTGTATGGATTTACGGGAGTAACAGGTGTTCAGAAATTGTTGTAATTCTCAATTTCGGTGAAGTATAGCATAAATTTTTATCCATCAGGTTGGTACCATGTACCGACTCGGAAACCATAGTGTTAGTACCATGTATCTTTTCGGTACAATAATGTTGGTATCGGTTAATAACACAATAACCATAGTGTTAGTATCCTTTACAGACTGGGTATATATATAATATATAGAGTGAGTTAGCGTTTAAGTCGCATTATCGGTGACTTTATATGATGTTAGCTTCACTACTGCAGGTTTGCACATTCGTCTAGGAGATTGTACCGTCCTGTAATCCCACATTCCTCACCCAAATATACAGTGGTTAAAGGGCGTAATGCCCGCTCCTAATGATGAGTCGCCAGTAAGCACGAAACGAATGTGCATGAGATTATACTTTCCGTTCATGCTGTCTTTAGTTTATCCTCCTGGTCACAGTTTAACTAACTTGATACTAGGTTCGCAGCACCTAACACATACTTGCATATATATATATATATATATATATATTAGTTCTCCGCAACAAACAGTATTTAAATGTTGCGTTTTAGTTTTAAACTTATTTATTTAGCCGCTTACAAAACGGTCTTTTATGCTGTGAAAAAGACAATATCACTATTAATGATAATTTGTCAATTTCCGAACTAATTAACTGAAAATTGGTAGCACTCGTAGGTCAATAAAATCTTGAGTCCTTTACATTTCCAGGTGCACCGATTTTATTTGACCGTGATTGATGTGTTCTCACTTGTCCCTTTATTTGGATGGCGTCCATCAGCTGCTTGTCTGAAAATAACGTTGGAACTAGATTTTCTAAATCTAATCCGAATTTTTGGGACCTCATTTTTAGTTCCATCTTCAGGGTTAACACCATTCTGACAGTGCTACCAATTGTCCCGAACAAGAAAAAGGCGGAATGATAACAAACAACAAATATAGCACTGCGCAATGTACTTCAAAATTTAATTAACTGATAGTTAGATACTGTATTTGTCTAAAAACTAACATATATGCAAATGTGTATTACGTGTTGCGCACCTAGTACCAAATTATTTCAACTATGACAAGAAGGTTAAACCAAAGGCAGCATGAAAAAAGTATAATCTCGCTCACTTTCGTTTCGTGATTACTGGCGACTTATCAGTAAGAGCCGGTATTACCTCATTTACCCACTATATAATCGGGTGAAGTTTTTGGAAAAATAGGACGGTATAATCTCCTATGCGAATGTGTAATGCTGTAGTAGGTAAGCTAACTTCATAAAAAGTATGCGACAATGCGAATGTAAAGCCAACTCACTGTAAATAATATATTTACCAGGTATGTAAAGGATACTAACACTATGGCTATTGTGTTTGTATTCGATACTAACACTATTGGCCCAATAAGTACATGGTACGAATATTATGGTTGCCAAGTTGGTACATTGTACCAAAAAAATTGATCTCCATGTATGTCAAAGTTCACTAAAATTGAGAGTTACAACTATTTTGGAATAACTGTCTCTCCAGTAAATCCACACACTCTGGCCTTGATCGATATCATATGTCACATTTCGCGGTAATCATGAAATAATTCAATTAAATACACAACAGTTAGCTATTGTTAGTTGCTGAGACCTAGGATTTATGAAATTTGTATAAGGTGGTGCCCACCTAGTAACAAATTAGTTCAAATACCAAACCAAAGACAGCATGAACGAAAAGTCTAATCTTATGTGCACATTCATAACATGTTTAATGGCAACACATCTGTATGTACCAGTATTGCGCCCTATTCCCACTATATATTTGGGTAAGGAATGTGAGAAAATTAAACGGTACATTCTCTTATACAATGGTGTACACCTGCAGCAGTGAAGCTAACTTTATACAACGTTTACGACAGTGCAAATTCAAAGCCAATTCTCTCTCTCAATCTCTCTCTCTCTCTCTCTCTATATATATATATATATATATATATATATATATATATATATATATATATACCAAGCATTTAAAGGATACCAACACTATGGCTATTGTGTCAGTACCTGAAACCAACACTATGGTTGCCGAAAAGGTACACAGTACTAACTCTTAAATGTGCTAATGTTCATCAAAATTGAGAATTGCAACTATTTCTGAACTCTTATTACTCCAGCAAATCTACATCCAGGATTTGATCAATATTAGTTATCGCATTTCTCGGTAATTATGAAATCATTCAATTAACTTTATATATCAGTAAGATAATATTTCGTGCGGAGAAATAAAATATATGTGACTAAACGTTCCGTTCTTGCTATCATTGGTTTATCGCTCTGATTATATCTGAAATAATTATTTACTTGGTGCGCAATAACTAGTTCACCATTAACTGGCATAAAATTTTAAGAAAAAAAGAGCTTAGTTTAACCACTTTTGTGTTTTTGAACATCAGTGAATTAAAATTTATTGACAAAGAACTTTCTTTTGCTTTTTTGTTATTCCATCGGAGTGCATTGTGGATTGAATTATAAATTCAAACAATCTGTAGCATAATGTATGTGCACTCGGCCTATATATGATCAAAGATCATTAAAAAATGTGAACTAAATTATTTCCTATTTTGTAAAACAAACAAGAACTACGGAAATACTTTCGAAAGCATACTTTACGGCATAACTCCCAACTTAGTGATAGTATATTGCAAAGTGATGTCTGAGATCTGGTCATTATTTTTTTAAATAGTTTGAGAGTTTACCATACGTTCGCATTGTTGGCTGTTACGTGCACGAGTGCTATTTTGCCGAGTGTAGTCTTTCGTTTCACCTTTCATATATATATATATATATATATATATATATATATATATATATATATATATATATATATATTCTGAGTTAGAATGTCATATGTATATATCACCGTTTACATTTTAATCTATAAAATAATATAATTTAAGATAATAATAAATTTAGTAATAATAGGTTTTTGTGAACAAATGTCATCTATTTCCAAAATGAAAAGTCATATATAATAATCTAAACTATGATTATGTAAGGGTGTGAATTATAATAACAAACGGTTATACGATGTTCTTAGTAGCTTAGACGTTTACGTACACTGCATTTATGTATATTAAAGAATACTTAAGATGAAACAGACAAATGCTTGCATTTGGCTAGGTATTTAATAAAGCTGTAACTGAACATAGGAAAGTGAAGAATCAATTCGAAAAATGATGAAATAAGCTTAGGATAAAAAAATCTTTGCTCAAATTCTCAACAGATTAGCGAAGCAAAAAAAATTTCTTGTCATGTAAAACTTTTACGAAGTGTAGCAGCACAAACCATTAGTTATATCTGCAATGTTCTAATAAGCGAAACATGAAGCATAAGGTGATAAAAAATTAGTACATATATTAAAGCACAGATGAAATCTCACTTCACCTTGGTGAATAATCTACGACCGGTATTCCATAATAGAGCGTCTTTATGAATAACTGCGCTTAAATCAGTTCAGCTAAGTTCTAAATTAATTTTTTTTAAATAATGTCACAATTAATTAATAAATATAATTAAATGGGATTTTTTTGTGCGGGCGGTGATAAAAATTATTTAAACTACGGTTGCGATCTTGATATAAACACTATTTCCTTGATATATTTATATATATTTATATATATATATATATATATATATATATATATATATATATATATCAGTTTTAACTAAGCGTTGTGTAATGTAGAAATAGCAATTCATCCAGTACCTTTTTTTGTTTTTGAAATATATTTTGGCGACTAATAGCAGTTGACTTCTTCAGTACACTCATCATCAAGTTCTAAAGGACAAACTATTGCAGCAGGCGCGATATTTCCTCTAGCCATAACATTTATACTTCAGACTGACCTTTTCTAATTCATGCAATCGTCTTTTCCTATCATTAGATAATGCTGAGCTCCAAATCAAACCTAACGATTTTTCAACCTCTGTTTCATTCATAATATCATCTCGGGATTTATTTTCGATAGATAAATCTTACCATCCTGTTACGACTACATATCGCTATGCGTCTGCAATCATCCCAGTTAATAGTGTGCCCGGTCTCCACCGCGTACCTAAATGCAATTCAATTTTCTCCTCTTCTTACCTTGATTTGGGCGCATAATCTCACCAAAATACATGAGGCAACAATCATCCATACACTTTTGTTGTTTCTAAGGTGTTCATCTTTTAATTTTTTTGAGCGTGCATAAGTTAAAAAACTGTCTAAATACGGTTCTTATAATGTATTTAAGAACTATCGATTATAATTACCTACTTAGTTAATATCCGGTAGTGCTATGAACTTACGATCTTCCTTCCCTTTATCAGTTATTATTTACCTCAAAGTAGGACCAAATTTTTTTACGAGCACTCTCATTGTTGCTTCTATTAAGTGCAGAGGATAATGGTCTGCCTTGAAATTATTACGCAGTCTACCTAATTCCAACTTTCTATACTTTATTCTTTAAATCAAGTTTGGAGCTTGAAGTAACCACTAATCCCAATGTATTTAACAAGTCGTCGAACAACAACAAAACTACCGCCATTTGTTGGTCGACGACTGGTTAAATATAGTTGGATTGGTGTTTACTTGAAGCTCGCAAACTCGATTTAAATAATTGTTGCCACCACCCGTGCAATCAATTATTTTTTAATTGTATTTCTATACTTTATATTTGTTAATATAAGCTTCTTGATGTTATTACCATTAAATAACCGATTTCTATAAGATCCGGGTGATTGGATTTGAAAGTAAGAAAGATTCTCGAGTTAGTATCCTTCCTATGAATATCTCTTTTTAATTTCTGACCATATCTGATTAACGTGACATCCAAAAGTGATCATTCAACCGATGATTACCTTTCAGAAGTTAACTAAAATTTACTCATTAGATTTGTTAAATTTAAGAAATTTCCTATTTCATCATGACCAGTTTTCCAGATAATTAATATATCATCCAAAAGCCGTAAGTAAACTTTTGGCTTCAGTGGATTCGTATCAAAAAAATATTTTTCCAAATAATGCATAAAGATGCAATTTTGTATTAGGTGTTGCGCACCTAGTAACAAATTAGTTCAAATATGTCCAGAAGTATAAACCAAAGACAGCATGAACGGAAAGTATAATCTCGTACACATTCGTTTCGTGCTTACTGGCGTCTCATTAGTAGGAGCCGGTATTACGCCCTTTACCCACTATATATTTGGGTGAGGAATGTGAGAAAATAGTTTTACGGTCCTATTTCCCCTACATTCCTCAACCAAATATATAGTGGGTAAAGGGCGTAATACCCTCTCGTACTGATGAATCACTAGTAAGCACGAAACGAATGTGTACGAGAGTATAATATCCGTCCATGCTGTATTTAGTTCATCCTTGTGATCATACTTGAGCTTTTTTGTTTCCATGTGCGCAAAACCTAGTACAAAATGACATATATATTAGTTCTTCGCCACAAAAAATATATAAATTTATAAAGATGTTTGCAATTGTGGCCAAAACAGGTTGTTCTATTGGCACACCTCGAAATTGTTCATAAAATTGTTTCTTAAATTTAAATTAAATTGAGGGCATACATATACACATCATCTTCATAATGTGTCCAACCGTCATTTTACTTCCTTTTAATATTAACGGGTGATATATTTGGAAGCGTGGAAAACAATCCATGGCTTTAGGTACCGGTATATTCGTGTAAATAGATCTTATATCTGAGCTCACTAACCTATCAATTTCATTTAGTACAAATTTATCCACAATTTTAACCAACTGATAAGAGTGCGTCAATGTATGGTCTAAGAAATAGGAATCTTTGCCTATTCTATGACACAGATACTTAGAAATGGTATATGTTGTGGAGTGTTAGACATTGGCAATAAATCTTAATGGGTTATCAGGCTTATGCACTTTAACCAAACCATAAACTCTGGGTGCAACCGTATCTCTTTGAATGAGAGTGTTACCATGCAACAAATCTAATTCGCTTCTAGCAATCATATTATTGATTAATAATTTTACTTGTCCTTGTAACCTATCTGTTGGGTCTTTTGTATTTTATTGTATACTTCCGCGTTACTTTTCTAACATTTTATTTTTATAATCGGATTGAACAATCAGAACTGTAGCTCCTCCTATATCCGCATTTAGACATATAACATTATACGATATTAACTTAATTATGAGACGTTGCATTTCATAGTTTGGCGTAAATTTATTCTCCTGATGTGTTAATAAAATTGAGCCAACTTCTAATTTAAATTACACCTTATCCTTGTCTGAAAGAAGTTGCGCCGTTTTGACAGCCTCTGTAATTACCTTATTTCTAACTGATCTATAATTTGGAATAGCGATGTTTAAACCAAGGTTAAATGGTTCAACTTGATACATTTTGAGATTTGATGTTGATAGATTAACTATCCGATTAGCAACGATTAAATTACTATTTTCTTAAGAAGTTCTTTAAATTCCAAAATCATGTTTAAAACTGACTTTTTGAATTTCCATATTACTGGTTTTATTATTAAAATCCTCCTTGCATTTAAAAACATCTGCGTGCAAAATAGAAATTAACATCAACCTTAATTTATTTTTCTCCTTAATAAGTACAAAGTTACGTATTTAAAAATCACGAACTAAGGTGTTCATAACAGTTATGGATAAACACACACGCGCACACGTGACACGCAAATATCTAGGTTAGTCGGAAGTATAAATGGTATGGCTAAAGGAGACATTGCTATTTCTTCATAAGTTAGATAGTTAGTTATTTTCAAAAAAAGGTGACCGCCAATGGTCGCAGAAATATATTCAAGAAACAAAAATGAACTGAAATTTAACCTGTGTAAGTGAAAACGCAGATTAGGTTATTTTGATAAATCCAGTGTCTTAATTTTTTCATTCTTTTGATTCATCTAATAGATTGGTTTCGTCCTTATTGGGAACTCATCATATACTACCCAATGTCTATCGCAGACAAGGCTCGAACCTTGACACGTCTGCTTCTGAGTTTGTCACTCTAACCCCTGAGTGACCCTGTCGCGTCTATAAATTCTGAATTTTAATTATCAACAGACTTTGGCAAAGTGCGGCAGTATTAACCGTTAGTTATGTCTTAATTGTCCTAGTGATCAAAATTAATTACAATTGTTAAAAGCACGGCTGAAATCATGCTGCACGTCTGTAAATAGTCTACGACCGGTATTTATAAACGTAGAGTATTTATGAGACACAAGCGCCTAAATCAGTTCTAAGATAATAAAAAATATATACCAAGGCTAATAGATCAATATTTTAAGTTTGAATACAGCTAAAAGTTGTTTGTGTATAATAAGAGAGTTGCTCTCGCTAAAAATCAGTCAAGTATAACGAATGTTTCTGAGTGGGTCAAATGTGCAGATAAAGGAACGATGAACAATTGATTATTTTTGCCCTAAATTATTTTATAGAGCGTCTTTATATAACGATATCTCTTGTGGTATTAAAAACCTATCATTTTACCATGTTATGTAACAAGTTATTACACCGATTAGTCTACGTAAATTACCCAGTAGTTTAAACGTAACATGTTAGTTTATTTGGCCTGAAAAGTTTCTCGAAGGAATTTATCCACCTCGGAATAACTATGCTTCAGTAGTAAGACAGAGTTCTGCTTTTCACAGACTCAGTTGGGCGGAATATCAGATATTTTACATTTCGTATTTAAAAGAAATTTGAAATCGTAAATACTATTCTAAAGAAATTCCATAGTTTATTTACGAGTTTAATTATTGTAAAAACGAGTGTTTTAGGCTATATTTCACATATCCCGGGTTGATGAAATTTGGAATATTTGTTGTAAAATTTTACTAAAAATTAGGCAAAATTGCCGGTCCGAAATGAACAACGAGTAAATCTCGTTCATTCGACAGTTTCAACCTTGAAATCTGTCGTATACCAAACACTTGTCATTTTTTCCTTAAATCTAGTTAGATTTTAAAAATTTCGTAATTCTTTAGAAAATTCTGCTCCGATGAAGCGTCGGATTGTATTGCATCTATGGACGAATTAATGTTCCCCTACATGGTGGACAAATGGATGCAGAACCTCTAATTCAAGTTACATAAAACGATTAGCGTTCCGTAACATCAAAATGTCAAGCAAGACTAGTTGTATAGAAACTCCTTACGTTCGACGCATATCGATATATGGTCACAATAGATTGGCAAAATTGATTTGGCATCCATTAAAATTAAATCAAGCTATGCTACAAGGAATGCAACTAGGGTGGAAAATACCCAGTCTCAATTTGGAATCCATCACTCATGAGTGGAAGAAAGCGAATTTTGCATGAAGTCGAACCAGAATCTAACTTCAGTAATAGATTAGTAGTATTGAATTAAGATTAACTTATATGTAATCGCATATAGTTATTATACTTTAATTAACTTTATAAACGTTCGCGATACCATGCAACGTATTTATTTAGAGGAAATTGTATGGGATTACTGTAATTTAACTTATGAAAATTACATTTAACTGAATGCTAATTAGTTATAGACTCATGCACACACACACACACACTATATATATATATATATATATATATATATATATATAATAGTGTGTGTGTGTGTGTGTGTGATGTACGATTATCTATTAAAACTTTGGTAATAGTCATAAGATCTACCACCAAGCACAAATGAGATCAATTAAACGAAATTTGTTTTGGTTTATTATTTGTTGTAATTCTTGTGATGAACGGACCTTTGTGGAAGGCAGCCGAAAATCAATGTTGAAATATTAGGAGGAACGAAAACAGTTGCGGGAATACAAAAGCATTTATGAAGAACTAAGCTCAGATTATCATCATGAAGAGTTAGTAATGGTTGCTTTCTACCTGACCAATCTTTTAACTTTCAGATTGTCTATCAATTACCCACTGTTCGATCTGCCTGGTTATGCAACAGCAAGGCCTGCAAATTTCTAACTAGATTTGAATTTTCTCATTTTAACGTTCTTATC
This sequence comes from Eudiplozoon nipponicum, assembly GCA_029291075.1. Classification (NCBI taxonomy): domain Eukaryota; kingdom Metazoa; phylum Platyhelminthes; class Monogenea; order Mazocraeidea; family Diplozoidae; genus Eudiplozoon; species Eudiplozoon nipponicum. The sequence continues at coordinate 21,828 of JAQBSW010010307.1, forward strand.
GCAAGACTTGGGCAGTTCCTATTAGCAAACGAACTTATAGGATAAGAAATAATTTGTGCGACAGGACATTTCACAACGTACTCATATTTTTTATCGACAAACGCAGCTGCATTACCATTAATTGACGGGATTACAAAACCTAAGTAATCGTGTTAGAATAACAACTAGAACAACAGATGAAGGTTTCCAAAAGTACCGCTGCTAAAGAAGTCTGTTTGTTATGAATAAAGTTATTATATCATATATCCAGTTCTTTTGTTTTGTTTAAGGAATAAGCAATTAGTCATAGACTCACTTAGCTAAATGTTTCCCTGTGAAATAAAGCATCGTACTATTCGATAGGAAACATATAATAACGAGTGAATTGAATAATATGTCAAAAATGTAAATGAAGGACGACACCATACCCACATTCCCGCTCGCACACACGTCCGCATTAAGTAATCATTATTTTTAAGCAATCCTTGAACTTCACCATGGGTTTGTGCATAAATAGTAAATCCTCATTATTAGTCATGAATGCTATTGAGGCGCGCACCGGTGACACATCGCTTGGTAGTTCGCCCGTTTAACCTGTACTCCAACAGTAATGTAATTCAATTCAACATTAATTGATTGCGCGGGTGGGGGTAACAATTATTTAAATCAAGTTTGCGAGCTTGAAGTAAACACCAATCCCAATGTATTTAACCAGTCATCGAACAACTTAACAAAAATACCGCCAGCCGTAACACACTGACGCGTTTCGACCTTCCTTGATCATCATCAGAGTACGACGGCAAACTGACTAACCACGATCAAACCGCATTGAATATATATGGAAATCAAATTTAGATATGCGGCTCTCACCTCTAGCAGTCTCGCATAAATTGAAATTGACTGGAAATGTCGGCTGCACAATTTCTATGCAGCCACGAACATTAACTATTCGCCGCTTTTGCCACATCTACATATATAGGCAATACAATTCAACATTAATTGATTGCGCGGGTGGTGGTAACAATCATTTAAATCAAGTTTGCGAGCTTGAAGTAAACACCAATCCCATTGTATTTAACCAGACGTCGAACAACATAACAAAACTACCGCCAGCCGCAACGCACTGACGCGTTTCGACCTTCCATGATCATCATCAGAGTACGACGGCAAACTGACTAGCGAGGATCAAACCGCATTGAATATATATGGAAATCAAATTTAGATATGCGGCTCTCACCTCTAGCAGTCTTGCATACATTGAAATTGACTGGAAATGTCGGCTGCACAATTTCTATGCAGTCACGAACATTAACTGTTTGCAGCTTTCGCCTCATATACATATATAGGCAATACAATTTAAACAATAATTGATTGCGCGGGTGGTGGTAACAATTCTTTAAATCCAGTTTGCGAGCTTGAAGTAAACACCAATCCCATTGTATTTAACCAGTCGTCGAACAACATAACAAAACTACAGCCAGCTGCAACGCACTGACGCGTTTCGACCTTCCATGATCATCATCAGAGTACGACGGCAATCTGACTATCGAGGATCAAACCGCATTGAATATATATGGAAATCAAATTTAGATATGCGGCTCTCACCTCTAGCAGTCTCGCATACATTGAACTTGACTGGAAATGTCGGCTGCACAATTTCTATGCAGTCACGAACATTAACTGTTTGCAGCTTTCGCCACATATACATATATAGGCAATACAATTTAACAATAATTGATTTCGCGGGTGGTGGTAACAATTCTTTAAATCAAGTTTGCGAGCTTGAAGTAAACACCAATCCCATTGTATTTAACCAGTCGTCGAACAACATAACAAAACTACCGCCAGCCGCAACGCACTGACGCGTTTCAACCTTCCTTGATCATCATCAGAGTACGACGGCAAACTGACTATCGACGATCAAACCGCATTGAATATATATGGAAATCAAATTTAGATATGCGGCTCTCACATCTAGCAGTCTTGCATACATTGAACTTGACTGGAAATGTCGGCTGCACAATTTGTATGCAGTGACGAACATTAACTGTTTGCAGCTTTCGCCACATATACATATATAGGCAATACAATTTAACAATAATTGATTGCGCGGGTGGTGGTAACAATTCTTTAAATCAAGTTTGCGAGCTTGAAGTAAACACCAATCCCATTGTATTTAACCACTCGTCGAACAACATAACAAAACTACCGCCAGCCGCAACGCACTGACGCGTTTCGACCTTCCTTGATCATCATCAGAGTACGACGGCAAACTGACTATCGAGGATCAAACCGCATTGAATATATATGGAAATCAAATTTAGATATGCGGCTCTCACCTCTAGCAGTCTCGCATACATTGAAATTCACTGGAAATGTCGCTTGCACAATTTCTATGCAGTCACGAACATTAACTGTTTGCAGCTTTCCCCACATATACTTATATAGACAATACCAATTAACATTAATTGATTGACTGGGTGCTTGTAACAATTATTTAAATCAAGTTTGCGAGCTTGAAGTAAACACCAACCCCATTGCATTTAACCAGTCGTCGAACAACATAATAAAATTATTATAATCAAGGTTGCGATCTTGATATAAACACCTGACCCATTAATTACTTACATATGTCAGTATAAACTAAGAATTGTATATAGTGTAGAAAAGGCAATTCATCCAGTAGACCGGTTTCGTCCTTATTGGGAACTCATCAAGTACTGGCCAGAATTTGCCGCGGACAGGATACGAACCTGGGCACGTCTGCTTCGGAATCTGGTGCTCTAACCACTGAGCTATCCTGCCGCACACTACACTACACACAATTTTCAGTTATATACTAACTAATGTAACTTGGTTAGTCAATTTTCCTCTAGGTGGAGCTCATATGGCATCCATTTAGACCCAAAGTTCCAACTAACCATGCCCAATTTGTCATTACTGAACAGACACCACATTACATGGGGCAAATTCTGGCCAGTACTTGATGAGTTCCCAATAAGGACGAAACCGGTCTAC
>JAQBSW010010308.1:0-24820 GCA_029291075.1 Eudiplozoon nipponicum
GAACTTTGGGTCTAAATGGATGCCATATGAGCTCCACCTAAAGGAAAAATTGACTAACCGAGTTACATTAGTTAGTATATAACTGAAAATTGTGTGTAGTGTAGTGTGCGGCAGGATAGCTCAGTGGTTAGAGCACCAGATTCCGAAGCAGACGTGCCCAGGTTCGTATCCTGTCCGCGGCAAATTCTGGCCAGTACTTGATGAGTTCCCAATAAGGACGAAACCGGTCTACTGGATGAATTGCCTTTTCTACACTATACAATTCTTAGTTTATACTGACATATGTAAGTAATTAATGGGTCAGGTGTTTATATCAAGACCGCAACCTTGATTATAATAATTGTTATCACCACCCGCGCAACCAATGTTCGTTTAATTATATAAATGTTCATTTCAATACCATTTCCCCATGTAATGTGGTGTCTGTTCAGTAATGACAGATTGGGCATGGTTAGTTGGAACTTTGGGTCTAAATGGATGCCATATGAGCTCCACCTAAAGGAAAAATTGACTAACCAAGTTACATTAGTTAGTATATAACTGAAAATTGTGTGTAGTGCAGTGTGCGGCAGGATAGCTCAGTGGTTAGAGCACCAGATTCCGAAGCAGACGTGCCCAGGTTCGTATCCCGTCCGCGGCAAATTCCGGCCAGTACTTGATGAGTTCCCAATAAGGACGAAACCGGTCTACTGGATGAATTGCCTTTTCTACACTATACAATTCTTAGTTTATACTGACATATGTAAGTAATTAATGGGTCAGGTGTTTATATCAAGACCGCAACCTTGATTATAATAATTGTTATCACCACCCGCGCAACCAATGTTCGTTTAATTATATAAATGTTCATTTCAATACCATTTCCCCATGTAATGTGGTGTCTGTTCAGTAATGACAGATTGGGCATGGTTAGTTGGAACTTTGGGTCCAAATGGATGCCATATGAGCTCCACCTAAAGGAAAAATTGACTAACCAAGTTACATTAGTTAGTATATAACCGAAAATTGTGTGTAGTGTAGTGTGCGGCAGGATAGCTCAGTGGTTAGAGCACCAGATTCCGAAGCAGACGTGCCCAGGTTCGTATCCTGTCCGCGGCAAATTCTGGCCAGTACTTGATGAGTTCCCAATAAGGACGAAACCGGTCTACTGGATGAATTGCCTTTTCTACACTATACAATTCTTAGTTTATACTGACATATGTAAGTAATTAATGGGTCAGGTGTTTATATCAAGACCGCAACCTTGATTATAATAATTGTTATCACCACCCGCGCAACCAATGTTCGTTTAACATTTCCGTTTGTTTGGCCTCTTGAAAATATATAAATACGTTTATTTGTGGATATTCAAGAAAAAATTATAAAGAATTGTTTATTGTTTCAAAAGAAAGTTCTGTTTATTGTTATCCCGCGCAATGTTTTGAGGAACTATATATATTAATTGCATGTGTGGTCTTAATTAAATCTGAAAACAAGCAGGAAAATGAAAAAAAGATATTTACTAAGTACATTTCTGTTCAACATTTAAAAAAATTTACGATAGATAACACCATAGGAAGAAAAGTTATTAAATATTTACTAAAGATTCGCAAACTTGACTCATGTTTGAAATATATCTTTCCATTCATATAAAATGCATTTTATATTAAATAAAAATATTTTAATTTTGTTAAATTTTTATTCTGAAGGTTTGGTTTCAGAATAGACGAGCCAAATGGCGAAAACGGGAGAACACAAGAAAAGGTAAGATAATGTAAAAATAATAATGAAACATTTTATTTCATTTAGTGTAGAAACCAAAATAAGAATTTCAAATAAGAATATTATTCGGATAATTCTTTAAATCCAATTTGCGAGCTTGAAGTAATCACCAATCCCATTGTATTTAGCCAGTCGTCGAACAATATAACAAAACTACCGCCAGTCGCAACGCACTGACGCGTTTCGATCTTCCATGATCATCATCAGAGTATGACGGCAAACTGACAACCGAGGATCAAACCGTTTTGTGTATATATATGGAAAGCAAAATTAGATATGCGGCTCTCACCTCTAGTAGTCTTGCATACTTTGTACGTGACTGGAAATGTCCGCTGCACAATTTCTATGCAGTCACAAACATTAGCTGTTTGTAGCTTCGCCACACACATATATATAGACAATAAAATAAACAATAATTGATTGCGCGGGTGGTGGTAACAATTCTTTTAATCAAGTTTGCGAGCTTGAAGTAAGCACCAATCCAATTGTATTTAACCAGTCGTCAAACAACATGACAAACCTACCACCAGTCACAACGCACTGACGCGTTTCGACCTTCCATGATCATCATCAGATGATCAAACCGCATTGCATATATATGGAAAGCAAAATTAGATATGCGACTCTCAACTCTAGTAGTCTTGCATACATTGTACGCTAGTCAGTTTGCCGTCTTACTCTGATGATGATCATGGAAGGTTGAAACGCGTCAGTGCGTTGCGGCTAGCGGTAGTTTTGTTATGTTGTTCGACAACTGGTTAAATAGAATGGGATTGGTGTTTACTTCAACCTCGCAAACTTGGTTTAAAGAATGTGTTACCACCACCCGCGTAATGAACTATTTTTTTTTAAATTTTTTAATCGGATAGTTGTTTGACCAAGCCTGCGGAATGAAAACAAAATTTGCGGATAGAACTCATAATACTAATGAAACCAGGTTTTAACCAAAATTTATAAAATACCACAGGAGCCCAGTGTGAAAATAAATACACCGAAAAAGCAATACTCCTTTTAAATTGGACGATCGGCAAATTTAATCCAGCATCAACGCATAGGTTTATATTCATGCTTCGACAGTTAGAGAGAGAGAGAGAAAGGTGGCTTTTCTTCGGGATCGTTCAGTGATTAATGCAATAAAAAATTCCACACGAATAGAATATGTTAGTTCCTTTCATGATGCGGCGTAGTTGTCGTATCGTAAATAGTACCTTTGATGATATACAATCAACAATTATTTTAGCATAGAACATTTTACACGGACTTCAATCAAATGCGGAGATATTTAAAATTTTGCATTGGAATTTAGAAGCCAATACACCATGAGGACGAAAAAAAAACAAAAGATAAATAGAACTAGAAAAATGCATTAAAATATTTATTTGTTTAAATAAAAAAGTGGGTGTCTGCCACTAAATGAACAAACCCCAAGTCACGAAGGTTTTCACAATTAAACAATAATTGATTGAGCAGGTGGTTGTAACAATTCTTTAAATCAAGTTTGCGGGCGTGAAGTAAGTACGTGTGACTGACGGTAGATTTGCTATGTTGTCCAAAAACTGGTTAAATACAATTGGAATGGTGTTTACTTCCGGTTAACATACTCGATTTAAAGAATTGTTACCACCACCCGCACAATGAAGAATAATTTATTTCTATTATCTTTATATATGTGTGGCGAAAGCTGCAACAACTTTAATGATCGTGAATGAATAGAAATTGTGAAGCCACCATTTATAGTTAAATGCAATTTATACGAGACAATTAGAGGTGAGAGTCGCATATCTAATCTTGCTGTCCATAATTATGCATTGCCGTTTGATACTCACTTGTCAGTTAGCCGTCGTACATCGATGATAATCATGGAAGTTCGATAGGCGTCAATACGTGTGATTGACGATGGTTATGCTATGCTGTTTGACGAATGGTTAAATACAATTGGGTTGCGTTAGCTCTCTCAGCTCAAGTTAACTTGATTTAAAGAATTGTTTCTAAATACGCCATTCCAAACTGAATGCAGATATATATATATATATGGATATATATTATATATATATATATATATATATATATAGCAGCAATTTTGCCTGTATAAACTTGGTTGGTAAATAATACCTAACCTACAATTTGTTCCTTAATCAAATATGTTTTAGGTATTGCGTACTTCGTTAAAAATTTGTTAAATTAGGATCCCAAGGAAATAACACAGTCAGCATTACCAAAATGTGTAATCTCATGCCCACATGCTTATTGACAACTAAATAGTAGATACCATTACTACGCCTAGGTTAAATCAAATTTATTTTACACCAGACTAAAATGAGCAAAATACGTTATCTCTTTAAGACAATCATTTTGAGTTCGAAGAACACTCATTAGTAGATGGTATACACACACAATGCTCGCGTTATATGTAACCAGGTAATTTAGACAAAATAAAGCGTGAACTCTTCTGTCAGACATTTCTTGAATGATTGCGCAGTGCAATAGTCATTTTTTGAGTATTCACGATTTTCTTTCGTGCGTAGAAGATTGGCACTACAAGTTACGCTAAGATCCGTTTGATCCCCATTTTCAACGTACGCATCAAGTTCGTCTTCGCGGTGGCTGGGTGCTGATTCTTCCTTTTCCTCCGAAGGCATCAAATGTGAACTGTCCCTGTGGAATGCGTACGGAAACTGTTTTGGAGTCCACTTACCTGAAAATGCGGAATTGCTGCATTTATCAAATATGAACAATTAATTTCCGCTATGAAATGCGTTTAAATTAAACGGATGTTAAAATTCTTATGCAAAATCCTGTTCACAAAATTAAGAGCAATTTACTGTATTTCTAATATTCTTTTCTTAAGCATCCTATTAAAATATTTTTGAACATCATCCTATATATTCTAAGAAACCTTTATCGCAATTCGTCGTTTCCAATACGAAATATAGACACGTATGGTCTCTCTAGTAATTAAAAATGTGTTTTTATTATTTTTCGTACAAATGGTTTCATTTTTATCCTTAATTTAGGTCCCGGGCGACCGGCACACAATGCTCAACCATTGACGTGTTCCGGAGATCCAATCGATCCTGTAGAGCTCGTTCGTCGTGAGACTATTAAAGTCGAGCGTAGACAACAGAAACAGCTAGAACGGCGGCACCGTTTAGACTTGCGGCACAAAATTGTCCAGAATCATCGAAATGATGGCAGTTGTCTCGTATCGCAGGCATCATCTCTACAAAGTGACGATTTTCATTGTACAACTGAGACATTCTACGAAAATTCCAACATTTCGCAAAATAATCGCATAATTGAAGCGAATGTGCCATTTTTAGATGGAAAAATAAGTAACGACGGCATTCTTCCAACTACTTCATTAAACTTTCAAAGAAAGAAATTGTTTGAAAAAACAATTTCCGATTTAGTGAGTGCTAATGTTGATCAACGCAGTGAACGCTTTCTCAGTTGCGGTCCTACGTCAACCGGAAATTATCGAGCAGTAGATTTGAACTCAAAAAATTCTAGTTCACAAAATCTTAGTCTTGGCAACAATTCCGCTTTACAGAACGGAATTTATCATTTTCCTTTTGATAATGTATGGAAAGGTTCACCTGTTGTTGACAGTCTACAACGTAAAAGACAGTCATCTTCACCACAAAGCCAGCCAAACAAAATAGAAGGAATAAATTTTCCCGAAGTTGAAACCAAGGAATGTGACTCATTTATGGAGTTTGTAAACGATGTACTCACATTAGGCAAGGTTTCGCAGCATCTTGTAAAGCCTTGGCTTTCAGACGATCCAAGGTCTCTCGCGTTGCTTTCACTGGCCAGTAAACTACCGATGGTGACACCTACTGCGTTTCAGAACGTTTTAAATACTAAAACACAAGCTGGCGTTGGTAGCACATGATATACTCTGCCTGTATGTGCCTATCGATCAGAACGTTATCTCGGCTCAACTTAAACGAAAATAACGTGTTTACTTTTATTTTGGTTGAAATATACACTATTTAAACGATTTTCGCCACATAAACAGAAAAATATTTTCCACATGGTAAATATTTGGTAGGCCATCTTTTCAACTTAATATTAATTCAGAAAAGCCAAAATCGAGTTTCAGTTGCCAAATTTCACATTTTAAATTGAATACTGAATTTTTATACTCAGACGAGTGGCGTTACATTCTTTAGATAATCTTTCTGCCAACAACGGAGAAGAATAATATTTAATTTGATACAAGATGGCACGTGGTGTTTTAAAACGAGGTAAATGATAAGTTGGCATAAATATTAATTATAAATTAACAACCGATAGTAAGACAACATCAAGATTGACTTCGAAAACCTTTAGGCAATTTGCTCTCTCTCTCTCCTATGATTATCATATTGAAACAAAGCCACAAAAACGATAATGAAATGACTTCAGTGAGCTGGTAATAAGCATTATTTTTGGATTGCTAAAGTGTTTGAGAATGTAAAAATCAATCATTGTATTAATACTTGGTGGTTTATCCCACTTAGCTTCTGCTTTTTTATTGTTTTGTTAATTGTTTTTTATATATCCATCCATCCTTTTCGAGATGATATACAAAGATGGTTGTATCTTTATTCAACTTTCGTTTTAATAATGTTAAATTTGTTAAAAATTATATTTTCAATTTATTTTATTCTGATCATACAAACAGTGTATTATTTCCTGTAGAGAAGTGATTTCGCAATGTGCAAACTGTGATATATTAAGATTTTAAGCCTCCTAAATGATAGTTCAATAGAAAATGAATTTGAATATGTCAAAACCATTTTATGCACAATATAAATAAGTAGTCAGTAACATATTTTCCACATTTCTTAAAAGACATATTTTAAAATCATTTTCTTGTACATATTCCTTTTGCATAAATCCGGCTACAAATTCTTCTGTTGCTTTTAAAGCTAAAATATGAAAACTGAATTGTTTGAAGCACTAGTTGAAAATAAAAATAAATTTCATATTGTCTTTTTTTATTTATTTATTAAAAAGTGTATTTATAACTCATACAATTTCAGAGCAATGTAAGAGTTCGCCAAGCTTCGGGGTTGGGCAACCATAGATCGGGAGCGTCGTGAAATCAAGGAGTAGCATCAAATTTTTGTACATTTAATTGAAAAATCTATCCTCTTTTATATAATTGGTCGCAAAATATAGGGAAACAACTCACAATAATAAGCATTGGCGCATTCACCATTTTTAGTTTGTCAACAGAGCATGAAGACTACTCGAATAATAATAGGGCTCAAACCTAAGCATACACACACTATTTTGAAGGCTAAACTGCGAGCACCAATTCTCGTTGCACCGTATGAATTTTAATTAACGAAGCAGCCGGCTTTTCAATTTCTATTCAATCGGGCGTACAGTTTTTTTAGTTGTCGCTACATTCATCGCAGTTATTCAATTAGTATGTGTTTTGGATTAAACAGTGGCTACATCATATTTAGAGACATTAAATAAAATCATGTCAAATATTCAAACAATCATTGATTGTTTGTACCTTTTCGGTACTATAATGCTGGTATCGGTAACTGACACAATAGCCATAGTTTTAGTATCATTTACAGACACGGTATATATATTTTATGGAGTGAGTTAGCGTTGAAGTCGCATTGTCGTTGACTTTAAGTGATGTAAGCTTCACTATTGCAGGTTTACACATTCGTCTAGGCGATTGTACCGTCCTATTATTCCACATTCTTCTACCAAATATATAGTGGTTAAAGGGCGTAATACCGGCTCCTACTGATGAGTCGCCAGTAAGCACGAAACGAATGTGCATGAGATTATACTTTCCGTTCATGCTGCCTTTGGTTTATCCTTTGGTCACAACTGAACTAATTTGTTACTAGGTTCGCACCACCTAATACATACTTGCATATATATTAGTTCTCCGCAACAAACAGTATTTAACTGTAATATATTGAATTGAATGATGTCATGCTTACCGCGAAATGTGATAACTGATATCGATGAAGGCCAGAGTGTATGGTTTAACTGGAGTAACAGGTGTTCGGAAATTGTTGTAATTCTCAATTCGGGTGAACTTTAGCATAAATTTATATCCATCAGGTTGGTATCATGTACCGACTCGGAAACCATAGTGTTAGTATCCGGTACTCATCGATTTCAAAAAGGTATCAGTTACTAACACAATAGCCATAGTGTTAATATCCTTTACAGACTCGGTATATATATTATATAGTGTGAGTTAGCATTGAAGTCGCATTGTCGTTGACTTTAGATTATGTTAGCTTCACTATTACAGGTTTACACATTCGTCTAGGAGATTGTACCGTCCTATTATTCCACATTCTTCTACCAAATATATAGTGGTTAAAGGGCGTAATACCGGCTCCTACTGATGAGTCGCCAGTAAGCACGAAACGAATGTGCATGAGATTATACTTTCCGTTCATGCTGCCTTTGGTTTACCCTTCTGGTCACAACTGAACTAATTTGTTACTAGGTTCGCAACACCTAATACATACTAACAATTTCAACTAACAAAAGATTATAATGAAGGAATCATTAGAGCAAATACGAACACATTATAAATTCTCTACCCTTTAGTCATTTGCATGTATATGCAGCAGTAAATATGTTGGACGCCAAAAGGTGTATTTGATCGCAAATATCAACTAAAATTTACCGCAGTATCTGACTCAAAAGGCCTTAGCAACGACAGAAAGATCAACAAATTCGGACCATATATTTGAAAGGAGACACACGGCCAACTTCAGAAAATTTAACCTTCCCAAATAAAGCAAGATCGGTAGTATTATTGTAAATGAATGAGGAGCTCAGCATGAATAAAAAACAGTTTCGTCAATGTGTTAATGTATTCGACTGAACACAAATCTAAAAATCCAAAACTAATTTTCAAGTTTCCAGACGAAAAATGAACGTAACTTAAATTAAAATCGGTTTCACGGGCGGTGATATTACTTATTTAATTCAAAGTTGTGATCTTGGTATAAACACCTTTCTCATTATGTACATTCATTTGTCAGTATACATAATACGACGCTTAATTTATACTGACAAATGTATGTACATAATATGACAGTTGTTTATATCAAGTTCGTAAACTTGATTAACATAACCAACAAAACTTTTAAAACATTAAAGCGACACTTGAAGGAGTTGCCTTGATGCGCACCTGGAATAATTGTAATTACCTGATCTGCGTTTTGACTAACACAGCTTTCATTGTTCCAGTAATTTTCTTTTTCCATAATATTTCGATCTTCATTACCGAAGATCTTCATCAGATGCATTTCACGAAACAAATGAAAATCCTGAATCACTATAAACTATTATTTAAATCAAGTTTGCGAATTTGCAGAAAGCACCAATCCCATTGAATTTAACCAGTCATCGAAAAACGTAGCAACACGAACTGACACGTTCCGACCTTCAATGATCATCATCAGAGTATGACGGCAAACTAACTAGCGAGGATAAAACTGTTATGTGTATATATGGAAAGTAAAATTAGATATGTGGTTATCACCTCTAGTAGTCTGGCATACGTTTATACTTCACGCCCCAAATATGTGCTATAGGTGCAGATTAGAACATTTCTTTAACAATGTTAAGATACATACACTAAAACATGTGAAAAGTTACCAAGTCTGCCAAAGGCGAAATATAAAAAACTCTAGCAATAACATAATCGACTGATAGAAGTGCAACCAAGCTTTAAGCATGACTTAACAAAAAACCACGAATCGCCCAGATCTTCACTCCACACACAAACAGACTAGTCAAAACATAGCTATTCCAAACCACCCATTCGGCTTCTGTAATTAGATATAAATGAAATTCTAAATCAGACCAGTACACTCTCGTTTAATCAAATGGAAACCAGTTAATATTATAACTGACGAGTTTTATGTTTTTGGTCAGTGTTTACTTAATAAATCTGGCTATTTTTGCGCAATGAACCTATTCTTAATTATTCACATTTTAGAGTTGAAACATTGTTAATCTTTAATAGAAATTGATTTATTGGTTTTACGTAAATACTACATAGGTTATTGTTACCCAATCAGCCAAGCATATCGCAAACCAATTTTCCTGACTAAAAGCGCAATTTATAATTCAAAATTTGTCACAATTAGCACATTAATGTCTTATTTTTAATTTTGATTGGTTATCAGTTGTCTACTTGTGGTTATATTGTGAGTGGTCTTTGCGCGGGTAATATATTCCATGTGAAAATACCTGGGCCGTGTGTAATTTATTATACTAGAAAGTTGGTTGTGCGAAGACCTTATCGATCCTCTTGCTATTTATTTGACGGTAGGTGCTCTCTTACGAAATGCTTGCATGTAACCCTCAAAAATATACATATTTCTGGAAAATTCGAATGGCAACTTACCATACTAACTTCACCTGATGTAAACTACGTGTTACTGGCGCTGTAGATATTAAATAGAAATTTACATGTTTCAACATTGATAATATCTGATTCTTGATATTGTTCATTTACTCCAATTCAGTTACAATTTCAATATGTTGAAGATATCCATATCTAAATTGAATTTTTATTTAAATCAAGTTTGCGAACTTGAGATAAGCACTAATTCCATAAAATCAAAATAGTCGCGAAACATAATATAATCACCGCCAGTCATACCCACTGACACGCTTAAAACTTCAAAAATGATCCCATGTTAACGACGGCAAACTGACTAACGAGACGTAAATCACATTACGTATATAAGGTACAGAAAATCAGATATGCACCTCACTTCCAAATAAACTTCCAAAAACTGAACTTCTTCCATGTTAAATAGTTCTAGACATGATTTTTTTAAAGACTTACCTTCGCGTTATTTTTGGAAACTAAATTCTTATCTTCGTCAATGTTCTCCCTGCCATTATTTCGCGACGACAATTTAAAAGATCCCATCCTGAAGAAAATTAAATTTCAACAAAATCTAGCAAATGAATGTGGAAGTAATACATTGAAAGTTATTAACTGTTATCAACATTTAAATAAATAATTCACATGCTGTCCTGCAAAAAGATATACGAATGATTTTTTTTAAATATCAAGATCATAACCTTAATTAAAATTTATTGTTATCACCACCCGCGCAACCAATGTTCGTTCAGTTATATAAATGTTCATTTCAATACTAGTCCCCATGTAACGTGGTGTCTGTCCATTAATGATAGTTTGTGGATGGTTAGTTGGAAATTTAGGGCTAAAGGAGTGTTATATATATTCTCTACTTAAAGGAAAGGCTAACCAAGAAACACTAGCTAGTGTATATCTGAAAACTGTGTGGAGTGTGCAGCAGGGTAGCTCAGTGGTTAGAGTACCAAATTCCGAAACAGACATACCGAGGTTCGAGCCACGTCCGCGGCAAATTCTGGACAGTAGGTGATGAGTTCCCAATAAGAACGAAACCGGTCTACTGGATGAACTGCCTTTTCCACACTATAAAATACTTGGTTTATACTGACAAATTCATGTACATAATTAATCAGGTGTTTATATCAAGATCACAACCTTGATTAAATGTAATTGTTATCACCGCCAGCGCAACCAATGTTCGTTTAATTTTATAATAATGCAGTTGCGGAATACAACGTGAAGATAGACATTGTATTTGGCTGGAAATCTCCGCTACTAACTTTCTAGTTCGAAGCAAACATAAAATTTGTGCAGGTTTTGCCACACATATACAAGTTATATTATCTTTTTTTTACTAAAATCTGGCATATTTACACAAAGTTGGCATTTGTTAAAAGAATATAAACATTTTAAAACTTTCATATGTATAACGATTTTTCCCGACAATCTATCGTGCAAGCAGTTGCTTTAATTTTGCCAAACCAGTGAGGCTAGAGGACTTTGATTACATTAGATTCGAATGATTTACTTGGGACTAGGAAGGCTACGCTTTGAGTTTTTCTTCATAGTTTTCTATTTTAAAGCGTAGTTTTTATGAAGTAGGTGTTATTTTCAGGCAGAAAAAATTGAAAATCGCGAGCAATGTGTTGTATGCCATTTGACCGAATAATCGAAGGTTCAAATTCCAGCCGTGGAAATATAAGCATCAACTGCTAGATGCGAAATGTATACAAATCAGGTAAAGCAGAGGAATTGCATTTGATATCTTATTAAATGCTTCGGTTATACCAATGAAAAATATATACATATATAAATATAATTGCCTTTTCTACACTATACAGTTGTTAGTTTATACTGACATATATAAGTAATTAATGGGTCAGGTGCTCATATCAAGATCGCAACCTTGATTATAGTAAATCCTACAATTATACGTTTATATTATATATATATATATATATATATATATATATATATATATATATTATCATAGGCTTTCATAAGAAATGGTTTGATGATGGTATCTCTACGCATTATCTTCTAGAGTATAAGTCTACTTAGATTGAAGTTGCGAATGAAAACAAGATAATATAGACGTATGCCGTAAGGTGTGGCATATTTAATTTAAATGATAGACTAATATTTAAAGTAATAGCAAGTGGATTGAGCAGTGTTGTGCCATTAGCGAAAATGAAACAATTTAGCCAGCTGGCTCCAGCTTTATTTGTTTCATTACAATGTCAAACGGTCTAATGGGTTGTTTAAAAACTGGAGTATTCTACATTTAATCGAGAGTCAATAGGCTTTGTCAAACTTTCCACAGCACTGACCTCTCGTATTATATTCTATTATAACGCGCCTTTAAATTTTAAAATATTCAAGTATAATATACGTAAGTGAATATATATATATATATATTTGTATGTTTAAGCATGTATATAGTATCCAAGCGTTTAAGTGGTGGGACTGCCTTATGATATAATGGAAGTATTTAAAACGTTTTTCTCAATTTAATATGGAATTAATACGTGTCAGTCACACTCACTTGAGAAAGTTGGTCCAAATTAACTTCAGCGTCTGTATTCAAGTACAATTAAAATGTGGACGCATTCTGCTTCACAATGTCGACACCAAGGGTTTGCCCTATTCTTCCACCTGAGAAGATAAATATTAATCTACTCAAAACAAAAATTGTTTATTTACTTTGGCTTAATGCAAAAGAGTTGAACGATAATGTAACAGTGAATGAGTACTTCACTTGGAATGTTGAGTGGATAGCCGACGTAGGGTGTTGACTATTTTAATTACCACTACTGCCACTAATTATATTGCTAATATCTATTTTTCAGCAAGCTTAAATATGAGAAAATAATCAAAACAATAAAACAACGTTATTAGTAGAAAAAAGCTGAATTTTCGAAATAATTGTGCATTTAAATACTATAGAAAACATTATTTGCTAGTTAATTAGCTTCCGTGATAAACAGTAGTGAGCCTGACGAAATTAACTTATTCCATCCACCTCCGATGTAACAACTCAACAAACACTTATTTAAACAAAAGTTCCGATCTTATGGAAAGGTTAACCGAGAATCATTATTTAGTCTATAACTAAAAAAATTGTGAGTATTATGCGACAGGATGGCTCTGTGGTTAGAGCAGCAGATTACGAAGCAGACGTGCCCAGTTTCGAGTCCGTCTGCGGCAAATTCTGGACAGTACGTGATGGGTTCCCATTGAGGATGAAACCGGTCTACTAGACGATTTATTATTTATACGCTATATAGTGCTTGGTTTATACTGATAAATGAATGTACATAATGGGTAAAGTGTTTATATCGAAATCGAAACCTTGATTATAAGTAATAGCCAACATGCTTTTTTTAATTTCAAATCTCACAACCTTATTCGAATTTGATACAGGTTATAAACGATGCAAAACATGTCAAACTCAAGACGTCGGAGATTTTTTTGCTGAAATTCTAGCTAAATGCGAAGTTTCAGTAAATATTGATTGCGCGATTGATAATAACAATTATTAAAACCATGCTTGTGGACTAGAGAAAAAATCCAATCCCATTTTTTTTGACTAGCTATACAATATAGAATAATTACTGCCAATCACACATAACAACGCGTTTTTAACAAATCCATAAACTTGGCATAAATACTTGGTATCATCTACCACGCACACAGTGATTATCTCTTTAAATCAAGTTTGCGAGCTTGAAGTAAACACCAATCCCATTGTATTTAACCAGTCGTCGAACATCATAACAAAACTAACGCTAGTCGCAACGCACAGACGCGTTTCGACCTTCCTTGATCATCATCAGAGTACGACGGCAAACTGACTATCGAGGATCAAACCGCATTGAATATATATGGAAATCAAATTTAGATATGCGGCTCTCACCTCTAGCAGTCTCGCATACATTGAACTTGACTGGAAATGTCGGCTGCACAATTTCTATGCAGTCACGAACATTAACTGTTTGCAGCTTTCGCCACATATACATATATAGACAATACAATTTAAACAATAATTGATTGCGCGGGTGGTGGTAACAATTCTTTAAATCATCTCGCATACATTGAACTTGAGGTAAGAGCCGCATATCTAAATTTGATTTCCATATATATTCAATGCGGTTTGATCATCGATAGTCAGTTTGCCGTCGTACTCTGATGATGATCATGGAAGGTCGAAACGCGTCAGTGCGTTGCAGCTGGCGGTAGTTCTGTTATGTTGTTCGATGACTGGTTAAATACAATGGGATTGGTGTTTACTTCAAGCACGCAAACTTGATTTAAAGAATTGTTACCACCACCCGCGCAATCAATTATTGTTTAAATTGTATTGCCTATATATGTATATGTGGCGAAAGCTGCAAACAGTTAATGTTCATGACTGCATAGAAATTGTGCACCCGACATTTCCAGTCAAGTTCAATGTATGCGAGACTGCTAGAGGTGAGAGCCGCATATCTAAATTTGATTTCCATATATATTCAATGCGGTTTGATCCTCGATAGTCAGTTTGCCGTCGTACTCTGATGATGATCATGGAAGGTCGAAACGCGTCAGTGCGTTGCAGCTGGCGGTAGTTTTGTTATGTTGTTCGACGACTGGTTAAATACAATGGGATTGGTGTTTACTTCAAGCTCGCAAACTTGATTTAAAGAATTGTTACCACCACCCGCGCAATCAATTATTGTTTAATTTGTATTGCCTGTGATTATCTAATTGAAGAACCTATGTTACAGTGATGAAATCGGAAAAATATGTTTTTACCGCATACAAGATGTACGGACCGTATTCCTGCATCTATTATGTATGTGTGACTATAAGAGGTATTAAACGAATTGTTGAAATTGAATCGTTAAATATGTATTGACTCGTCATTAGGAGCTGGTGTTACGCCCTGTGTAAACTCACCATACATTCTATATATATATATATATAAATATATATATATATATATATATATATGTATATATATATATAAAACAATATTATGGTACCGACAAGGTACATGGTACTAACACAATGTTTTTCAAGGTATGCTAAATTTTACCAAAATTGAGAATTTGAACTTCGTCTGAACACCTGTTACTCCAGCAAATCCATAATCGCTATCCTTGATCGAAATTTTATCAAATTTCATGGTGACAATGACATAATTTAATTAAATATGTTAGATATACATATATATATATTGTTTGTTGCTGAGATCTAATATATGTGCAATTGCTTATTAAGAGAATTTATTATTATTATTATTATTATTATTATTAAATTATTATTATTATTATTATTATTATTATTTTTATTATTATTATTAATAATAATAATAATAATAATAAAAATAATAAATATAATTGTTCATGGATTATTGCATTTATTTTTGCAGAATACCACATTTGTATTTAGCAATTTATATAATTCAAGAATAGTCGTAATTACAGATCTTATGTTAATTCAAGGTAGATTATTGTGCAATATTAGAATCGTCAGTTTGTTTTTAACATAAACGAATTACAATACAACTTTCGCTAATCACAGATCATTTTTGTAATGAAGTTTGTCATTAAAGAACAACTTAAATATTGATTATCCAAATTAAGGTTGCGAGCTTGATAAAAACACCAATCCCTTTGAGTGTACACAGTTAAGTTGGAGCTCAAAATTGTATTGCGCTGAACCCCCCATTAAGAACTGAACCGATCAACTGGATAAACGCCCATATCTTCACTTTACCATGCTTTTTTTTATACTGACAAATGTATGCTTGCTCGCAACCATGATCTAAATAATTGTTATCACCACCAGCGCAATTACTTATCGTTAAAATTATATAAACAGTAATTGTTTTATGATACCTGCACTTAATTTCTGTAAATAAATTTTAATCCGCTTGGTCAGTTTGGCCTTCTGAAATCTTGGTTAATGAGCGGCGATTGAAATTCAACGGAATACTACGTTATCAAGTGAAAAAAGCGTTTTTCAGTTTGTCGAAGAGCAGATCAATCGATCAGGTCTTTCGTATCCCTAACGGCGGTACCAAAATTTACCTATCTACAAACAGGGTCAGCACGCATTGTACTGACTTTGTAAACCAATTATTTTGCTCTGGCCGTTATCACGTAAACAGCCAAAGATAGTTTGGTGAACAAAACAAATTCATGCCAATATCTTCAGCAAATGTGAAAATATAGAGTATTTGAAATAAGAACAGTGATTATTGTTCTGGCGAACTTGTAATTGAGCCATTGCTCATTAAGTCAAGGGCCACTGGTCCATGCTTCAATAATTTTCCAAGCTGAAGTTAAAAAGCCGCCTAGACAGGACTCATCCACAACCTGGCAGACTAATTGTAATACAGACGTAATTTTTACATCTTCCTCTTTCCGTGAAATGAGGTTATTGCAAGCCATAACGTCGCATTGTCTATCGTAGACATTTCGACGTTATTGCTGACTTACTAATTTCTGCAAAAGAAAACAAGTTGATGAAATTACTTGTGTTTGCCTTGTTCCGCAGAACAAAAACCGCGTAAAGTTTACCATGTACCGATTCGGCAACAATAGTGTTAATACCATGTACATTTTCGGTACCATAATGTTGATATCGGGTACTGACACAATAGCCATAGTGTTGGTACCCTTTACAGACTCGCGTAATATATATATATATATATATATATATATATATATATATATATATATATATATATATAATTGAGTTAGCTTTGAAGTCACATTGTCGAAGTCGTTACATGAAGTTAGCTTCACTACACATTCGTATAGGAGATTATACCGTCCTATTTTCCCGTTTCTGACCCAAATTTATAGTGGGTAAAGGGTGTAATACCCGCTCCTAATGATGAGACGCCAGTACGCACGAAACAAATGTGCACGATATTATACATTCCGTTCATGCTAGCTTTGGTTTAGACTTCTGGTCATATTTTAAATAATTTGTTACTAGATTCGCAACACATAATGTTAAAAAGCAACGAAATTGGAAGTGGAGCAGTTCCGCATAAACGACATTTGTTGACGTTGATATGATAAGGAATTGAAGCATCATCACCGAGTTTAATAATTTATATTTTCAATAAAAAATAAACTTTTTATATGGTAAAAATTGTAACTCATCTACTAGAGCAGTTTCGTCCATAATGGGCATTCCACAGTTGTAAACAAATTAACGAAGTCGAGGATCGTATCCAAGAATTTTTGTATCAAATCAATGAAGCTCATTGCCTACGCTATGTAAGTTTTGATAACATAAATTTTTGCTATATATATATATATATATATATTTCTATATATGTAGGAAGTGAGAGAGAGAGATTTATATCGTATAAGTAAATATACCTATTTAAATTTTTGCTTTTAAATTTAAGAATGGAGGAATTCATCTTGATGGTAATTAATTATTGTGAATTTTGGCATTGATAATACAGAATATTTTCCAGAGATTAAATTCTTTATTCAATAAGTAACATATACCGAAAGCACCCAGCGTTGAATAAAATATTATCTTTTAATCCATAGCTTAAGTCGAACTGTCAATTTTGTAGCGATATAGGTTCTATCCATTGTCCCTTCACCCCGAACAACATGGCTCCTTGTTAATACGGTGCACGTTTGATAAAAAGCGGTATTTATTAAAATGGTAGCGATTAGTTAAATAACTTCGACTCGTAAAGATTTCGGAAATATTTAAGATAGCGAAAAATTAATATCACTTCAACGTGGAAAAATTGCTCAAATGAAAATATGGAAATATGTCTGGAAATCGAAAGACGAGGCGAATTATAGAGAGTAACAAAATATGTATATAAATGACAAAGAAGAATAGAGAATGAGGAAACGGGTGGTTCAAATAAGATGTAGATTAAAATAGACACGAGCCAGAAAGTACTTTAGTTAGATATACATCGACATATATAAATAGATTGAATGGCAGATAAATAGATAGATAATAAATATGTGGATGTAATGGTTGATTGGCAGATAAATAGATATTTGTGTAGGCAAGTATATATTCTTAAATACAGACCTACATATAGACAGGAAAAGGGACAGATAACCAGACAGATAGATGGATATGTAGGTAGAAAGATAGATACAGATACGTGAGAGACAATGGTAATAATAAAATATGAGTAACGAGATAATTGAATGGAAAGAATCGATAGCACTACTTTTGTGTGTTCACGCATTAGTGAGACATAAAGCGAGAGTAAACACACAAATACACGATAATATCAATAAGTAGACGAGTAGTACAGTGGCATAAGAATAGAGCTCAGTTTCTGGCAAAATGGGAATCCCAAAATACACACACATACACGAACGCCCATTCACTAAATCTCAAAAACAATAGTGGTTTACTGAAACTTCAATTTAATTCAAATTCTAGTCAGTGATAAATATGGCATATTAGCAATTTCAAAGGCTTTATTGTGATGTAAAACATCATGACGATTTACTAATGTTCTTACAGTAAACAAACGAAAACCGCATTCTAAAGAGAATTAACTAGGCGTGTGTCGTTGACATGCTGAGTTTAGGCGTACAATATATCACTAACACCAGCTAATCCTTTAGATAAAAATAACAGTCTATTCTGCAAGAGGCAGCCGAAACTTCGCTGCAATGCGGAATTAACTATTAGATACGCGTCATAAGCACCAACATACTAATAAACTGATAGAAATTGTTACACACTGCGGGTATGTGGCGGTAGGTGATTAATAGTTACACGAACATCGGCTGGTGATTAACATATTTGAAGATTATGCTCAAATATTTATTGTAGTCCTGGAATTCGCTATTATAATTATGTAACAATTTGTAGGCTAATTCATCTCTTTGGTACACAAAGTGTTTATCTCCAAATTCCGACCGGTGAAATTTAATCACTGTCAGTCATTTAGACATTTTCAAATTATGAAAACGCTGCTGTAAAGTAGGTTTAAGATAACAGAAATTTTCACTTACAAACGAGAAAATCCACTTAATAAAGCAAGGCTGCGATCTTGATGTGAAAACCATCATATACATATATATACATATATATATATATATATATATATATATATATATATATATATTACTATGAAAATTTACACTAATAACACTTTGTATTAATGTGTTTTCTTCCTAATAAGAAATATACTATATACAATATCCTAAGGCAATTGGCATAATAAGAATATATATATATATATATATATATATATATATATTTATTTATTTAAAATTCATTCAATAGACCGGTTTCTACATTATCTAGAATTATTCATTTACCTTCTTCAATTTTCCGCGAACACGACTAAAACATGGGCCCATCTGATTCGAAGTGTGTTGCTCTAACGACTGAACCACCCGGTCGCAGTCTACACATCCTTTTCATTCATTTAGTAACTATTTTTTTGGTTAGCCTCTCTCCCCAGTATTTAGCCGTTGTAAGCATCTCTACCGATAAATACAGAAACCAGTCTACTAGATGAATTGCCTTTCTACATTACACAAGGCAGTTTATTGTAATAAAATGTATATATATATATATATATATATATATATATATATATATATATATATATATATATATAAGGAGATAAACGTTTACTCATCAAAGATCCCATGGCCTAAGATTTATATAGGTGGTATCCCATCCCGTCCACTTTTATTAATGATCATTTAAGCAAATCCACTGTATTAGAAAAAGGATACAATTGGCGTTTAATACACGTAACAAAACAATATTCTATTACTAAATACTAGCGATCGCGTAACATTGATTTTATTTATAATTTTAACTCAGATCTTCGCTAATCTTATTATTTTAAATGGTATGATAAGGTGTGGACAAAAAGGGTTGCCAAAAATATGTACATACAATTTGGAAAGGTGAAACGAAAATTACTCCTTGTGATTGTTGTAGCAATAGCCACCTTTGAGACTAAGAACGCCCCATGGGTCCTATATAGGGCTGGCATTATTTCAACCGAAAGTCACTCACAGAAGCGCCCGTATTAGGATAAATCAGTCAGCACAATGATGGAATTGAACATAAAATAATCCATTTTTGTAAATTTGTTTTACTAAATCGATGCTCCTTATCAGAGCAAAATCTTATACGTACTTGATTAAAAATAAAGCATGTGTGTGATGGGTTGGAAACATTGATTAAAGGACTGACTGCCCAAATGAACAATTTGATTGCAGAACTAGGTGTAATTGAGTCTCAACTGTATGGTACCTTAATAATAAATTCAGATGGAATACGCACAAACGACCCAACGAATATAGGTGGACACTAATTGTATATTAGGTAATGCGTATCTAGAAACTAATTACTTTAAATACGACCAGAGTGATAAGTCAAAGGCAACATGAACGAAAGGTATAATTTCATGTACACTTGCATTTTATGCATAATTTTGACACATTAGTAATAGCCGATACTACGCCCTATATCCAATATATATTTGTTGAATAAATGTGGGACAGGTCCACGGTAAAGTCTCTATTACTAATGCGCCTTCAAAGCTAAATAACTATATATAACATATTTATTTATTTAAATCAAGTTTGCGAGCTTGAAGTAAACACCAATCCCACTGTATTTAACCAGTCGTTGAACAACATAACAAATATACCGCCAGCCGCAACGCACTGACGCGTTTCGACCTTCCATGATCATCATCAGAGTACGACGGCAAACTGACTATCGAGGATCAAACTGCATTGAATATATATGGAAATCAAATTTAGATATGCGGCTCTCACCTCTAGCAGTCTCGCATACATTGAATTTGACTGGAAATGCCGGCTGCACAATTTCTATGCAGTCACGAACATTAACTGTTTGCAGCTTTCGCCACATATGCATATATAGGCAACACAATTTAACAAAAAATGAATGCGCGGGTAGTGGTTTCAGTTCTTTAAATCAAGTTTGCGAGCTTGAAGTAAACACCAATCCCATTGTATTTAACCAGTCGTCGAACAACATAATATACCGAGCCTGTAAAGGGTACCAACACGATGGTTTTCAAAATATGGCGACTGTACATGGTTCCAACCCAATGATCTCCTATACCGGGCATCACCTCAATGGAAATCGAGAGAGGATAAATTTCACCAAAATTGAAAATTACAACTGATTCTGAACGGCTGTTACTCGAGCAAATCCATATTAACATTTAAATACTGTTTGTTGCGAAGAACTAATATATATGCAAGTATGTATTAGGTTTTGCGAACCTAGTAACAAATTAGTTCAGTTGTGACCAGAAGGATAAACCAAAGGCAGCATGAACGGAAAGTATAATCTCATGCACATCCGTTTCGTGCTTACTGGCGACTCATCAGTAGGAGCCGGTATTACGCCCTTAACCACTATATATTTGGTAGAAGAATGTGGAATAATAGGACGGTACAATCTCCTAGACGAATGTGTAAATCTGTAATAGTGAAGCTAACATAATCTGAAGTCAACGACAATACGACTTCAATGCTAACTCACACTATATAATATATATACCGAGTCTGTAAAGGATACTAACACTATGGCTATTGTGTTAGTAACTGATACCTTTTGAAATCGATGAGTACCGAATACTAACACTTTGGTTTCCGAGTCGGTACATGATACCAACCTGATGGATATAAATTTATGCTAAAGTTCACCCAAATTGAGAATTAAAACCAATTCCGAACACCTGTTACTCCAGTTAAACCATACACTCTGGCCTTCATCGATATCAGTTATCACATTTCGCGGTAAGCATGACATCATTCAATTCAATATATTACAGTTAAATACTGTCTGTTGCGAAGAACTAATATATATGCAAGTATGTATTAGGTTTTGCGAACCTAGTAACAAATTAGTTCAGTTGTGACCAGAAGGATAAACCAAAGGCATGAACGGAAAGTATAATCTCATGCACATTCGTTTCGTGCTTACTGGCGACTCATCAGTAGGAGCCGGTATTACGCCCTTTAACCACTATATTGAGATTATACTTTACGTTCATGCTGCCTTTGGTTTATCCTTCTGGTCACAACTGAACTAATTTGTTACTAGGTTCGCAAAACCTAATACATACTTGCATATATATTAGTTCTTCGCAACAAACAGTATTGAACTGTAATATATTGAATTGAATGATGTCATGCTTACCGCGAAATTTGATAACTGATATCGATCAAGGCCAGAGTGTATAGTTTAACTGGAGTAACAGGTGTTCGGAAATTGTTGTAATTCTCAATTTGGGTGAACATTAGCATAAATTTATATCCATCCGGTTGTTATCATGTACCGACTCGGAAACTATAGTGTTAGTATCCGGTACTCATTGATTTCAAAAAAGGTATCAGTTACTAACAGAATAGCCATAGTGTTAGTATCCTTTACAGACTCGGTATATATATTATATAGTGTGAGTTAGCATTGAAGTCGTATTGTCGTTGACTTCAGATTATGTTAGCTTCACTATTACAGGTTTACACATTCGTCTAGGAGATTGTACCGTCCTATTATTCCACATTCTTCTACCAAATATATAGTGGTTAAAGGGCGTAATACCGGCTCCTACTGATGAGTCGCCAGTAAGCACGAAACGAATGTGCATGAGATTATACTTTCCGTTCATGCTGCCTTTGGTTTATCCTTCTGGTCACAACTGAACTAATTTGTTACTAGGTTCGCAAAACCTAATACATACTTGCATATATATTAGTTCTTCGCACCAAACAGTATTTAACTGTAATATGCATCGGAATCTGGTGCTCTAACCACGGGGCCAACCTGCCGCATATTCTGATCATTAACTGTATTTAGCAAAAATCTCAAATATTCAGCATAAGATAATTATTTTCGGTGCACAACTTCAAAATGTCACAAGGATAAACTTTTAAGGTGTATCAAAAGCCTATCTGAAAACTACAGTAATATTGAAACTATCGACACGATAGAATATTTCTACATTTGAGCCTGTCGTCAAAAACTTTGTTTAATATGAAGTGTTACAAAGTAGTTTGTTAATCACTAGAGCTAGAGGTTAACGTCGTAGAACAAAAAGGATGGATATCTATCTTTAAATTACGGTTTGATATGTGGCTGTCAGTCTGGGAAATGCAGTAAGTGAAACTGATGCCAGTTCTACCATTGAGTAAGAATTAAAGCCATGATGCTGGCCTTCATATTAAATCTCAAGAACAGTTCGCATAGCACACATGACAAATCGCGCAATAAAAATGTGTTTATACATATGCTTAGAAATTCCGAATTTAGTCCACATAAAATTGACAAGTTAAATAGATCTAGTCCAACCATCTTTTGCATTTTCAGTTTGAATTGGAATCTAAATATGGTAATGAAGCGTAAATTTATTATAATGCAGAAATGCTCAGAATATAAAAAAATTGTTTGTGCGTGTGTACGTGCCTAAATGTCTGCAAATGAAACTTCTTTTTTATTGTCGTATAATTTATGAATTTATTCCAAATAATTCTCCTTTCCTTCCATAGATAACTATATAACGTATATTACAGTCAAGTTGAGCTCTGGCGAATTGAAAATGGAATTTTTTAACCGCTGCGTATGCCTGCTTTACAATAAATTTAGGCTTCAAACCACAATTTATTTCTCAATTCAAATTAAAATTGCAGAAAAATGGCTTAATTAAAATTAAAAAGGCTAATCCGAGTTTCGAACTGGAACACTGTGTTAGATGCGGCTAGTACTTTATAAACTTCTATTAATCCAGGTTGCCATCTTGATCTAAACACCTGAGCTATTATTTACATATATTTGTCAGTATAAACTAAGTATTGCAAATTGTGGAAAAGGCAATTCATCCAGTAGACCGGTTTCGTCCTTATTGGTAATTCATCATGTACTGGTCAGAATTTGCCGCGGTCACGGCTCAAACCTAGGGCACGTCTGCTTCGGAATCTTATGCTCTAACTACTGAGCCACCATGCAGCACAATGCACAAAATTTTCAGTTATATAATAACTAATATTTCTAGGTGATGTTTTCCTTTAGGTAGAGCTTACATAGCATTATTGTTATGATAATAATAATAGTAACAACAATAATTATTTTTATTATTACAATAAAAATAAGAATAACAATTTAAAAAAATAATAATGATATAGTGATGGTAATGGCAAAAATAAATAAATAATAATAATATAGTAGTAATAATAAGAATAATTTTTTAACCAATAGTAATAGTAACAATAATTTTAAAAATAATAACAATAATAACAACAACAATAGTAATAATATAATTTTTATCGCCACTTCAAGGCACTGCTGCCCGAGTTCCAACCTTGTATTAATATCTTCAATTATGACGGTGGTAATTAAATAGTTTGTGGTTTTATGCATCCTAAATAATGCTTTTCTAACGGCGCCGATGCTCCTGAACAAGAAAGCAAGTAGGTGTTCCTAGAATCAGAGCGCAAACTGGTCAAAAGACAAAGATTGAAGCTGATTAACTATCTGCTCATCAATATAGCTTTGGCTATTAAGCTTAACGAAATAATAAGTCATCTATAAATAGCATAATTACAGACATGTGAATTGCTGTCGTACTCTGATGATGATCATGGAAGATCGAAACGCGTCAGTGCGTTG
>JAQBSW010010309.1:0-24820 GCA_029291075.1 Eudiplozoon nipponicum
AGTGGCATTGAAAGCAATCGGAGTGAATTTTTTTTCTCGTTTTTGTGGTTTACAACGTTAGCATGTATTGCACTATTGTCAATAGCTACGAATTTCTTTGGACATGCCAGGCCAATACAATCGTGACTGCAATGTCTCAATGAGCCGCCCAGCGCCGGATGTCCCAACGTTTCATACCAAAAGGCCATTAATTCTATTCTTATTTGTTCTGGCACAAACCATTGCACTGTTTGTCCTACTTTCCGCACCAACAGTGTAATCGCCATTCTACAGCTTTGGCCAACATCTTCTGCAGCCTAACACGTAATTCGTGTTCCGTAGTGGCCCATATAATAAAATCGCCCACGTAATCTGCTGTAAAAGTTAAGTCAGACACGGACGAGTCCATCATTCTTTGGAACACGTTCGGTGCGTTTTTAAGGCTAAATGGTATCCGGGTGAATTGGAAATGAGCTTGGGGTACTTGTACCGCTAACGTCCATCGGTCTTCGGGCCGCACGCCTATTTGCCAAAATCCATGTTTAAGATCAAGCACGGCAAACCATTTGCCTCCCGCAAGCTGTAGAAGCAGATCACGTAGAGCAGTCATGGGATACGGGTCTGGTATAGTCACTGAGTTCAATTGCCTGAAATCAGCCGCCGGTTGGAGCGAACCATCCTTTTTCGTAACGTAAACCATCAGAGCACGAAAAACAGATGATGAGGGTTCAAGAACGCTGGCTTCTATCATTTCTTGGGTTGCTCGAGTCGCTGCTGCTAATTTCTTTGGAGGAGCACCGTATACTTTTGGTTGTTCGTAACCTTCATTTACTTCCAGCCATAGCTTAAACTGGTCGACCGTCGGCCCTGGACGTTCGCTGCAATCAGACAGTTGGAATATAATGTTATATTGGTTTCGAAGATTCTTCCACCACCCGAGAAGATAACTGGTCTCCTCCTGCATCTTAGGGATTTTTATAGACTTTATTGAATTTATTCTCTCAGGCTTCGATATGCATACACGCTTATTTTGACAGTCTATCGTCTTAACCCATTTTCTAATGAAATCAAGTCCCAATAAGGGCGTTTGCGTATTCGCAACAACAAAAGACATATGATAGACATTTTCATTTAAAAACAACTTCGTGTCCCACTAGCCCACAGCCACCATCCATGCGCCCGATGCCTGACATAAACTTGCTTTCGTAGGTTTTACGTTGTTCAATGCCCATGTCAATGGTAATACCGACACATCAGCTCCAGTATCCAATTGCATTATTACTGGCTGTCCGTTGAAGAGTTCTAAAAATTTAACTTCAATGAAAATTCTTACATTTGGCAATGTTTCCCACACATCCTTTTCTTCAAAGGTCATCTGGTTCGGACCACTTTTTTGTTTGTTCTGCTGGTCTTCATTCGATCTACCTCTCGGAGCCTCCGAAGGATTAATATTTGTGCCCTGATCTCGCCCACCTTTATTTGTGAGATTGTGAACCCTATTTCCCAACTGAACTGGCCGTTCTCGAGGAGCAGTATATTGGTTTTGCTGACGCTTATACGCCGTATTCGTCGAAGCTGGAGTCCTTATATATTGACTTTGCTTTCAGGCCACTGGCTGTTGCCTTCTGTAGCGGAATGGATTATTATACCGCGAAGAATTCCAGTACGGTATGTCGCTCTTGTCAGATGTTGTAACTGGACCCATGGGTGGAGTTGCAGGTGTCACTTTGTTTGCCATCATGGCCGAACTTTGAAGAGTCTGAAGTCTCTCTTCCAGGCCTCCCTGGGCTCTGGATATTGCACAGTATATGGTAGGATCCAGCAGCATGAACATGATGGCCTCATGCGGTTGCAACCCGGGTAAAGACTCAGTTAGCTTCGAGAACCACTGCCTGATACGTGCTATGGTATCCATGGGCATCTCACCCAATAATGGTTTGAGGCTGTATAATTCTGAGAACACCTCCTGAGTCCTGGCCCGGAAATGATCCAACACTCGTCTTTTGTACTCTTCATACGTGAGGTCAATCGGCAATTCCAATTGGACTGCTACTGTCCGGTCCACTAATTCCTGGACAGCCACACGCACAATAGGTGCTTCCAATGTAAATTCTTCGGCTCGAACTGATGCTTCAAATTTTTTGAACCACAACCGTGGCCTTTCCACATCTAGTGGTGCCAGCATCGGCTTAAATTCTGATGACGGTCTGAAATAACTTGTCGTTTCGGCTGAAAACGCCGGCATATTTCCTCCTGATTCCTCTTCGGCGCGGTCGCCATTGTTTTGTCCACCTATGTGGGATGGTCCACGTACATGTATGTCGTCAGTGTTTATTATTAGCGTATCGTCCAGACGAGACTTAATTATGCCTAATTCTGCATTGAAATTATTCATTTGAGAAGTCAATGCCTGAATCAACGTTTCAAACCCATCAGAAGCCATTTTAAATGTACCACACATGCTTTATTTTTACTCAATTATATATAAAATTTTGCTCGCACAATGGCATCGATTTAATAAAACAAATTTACACATATTAAGTAATTTATGTTCACTTCGGCTCGAAGTCTGCTTTTATCATTGGGCTGACTGCTTCATTCTTATACGGGCGCTTCTGCGAGGAATTTCTGTTGAAATAATGTCTGCCCTAGATAAGACTCTTTGTTCATTATTTGTCTTAAAGGTGGCTATTTCCACAGTTGTGTCTCTGATTAAATCATTTAATTTCTCTACATCATTCGGGTCGGTTTTTTCATTTAGATTAAATAATATTAGCTGCTCCTGTTTTCCAATCCTTGCTGAAACTTCATTAGATAATATATTTAATATTTCTTATCCTGAAGTACTGCTTTTTGTTGATGTATCGTCTTCTTTTGTTATATCCGCTATATTGATCCATGGCTAAACATCGACCATTAATTTATCCACCTTATCATTTAACGCCACGGTCAATTCTTCATTTTTGGCGCTTACGTTTTCCTTTCTCATTTCTGCTAGATATAATTTTGCTGCATATTTACTAACGTCCGACTCCAGTTTAGACATTTTATTTTTAATTGTGTTGTTCTCCTCCTTCAGTTCCTTTATCGAATTTTGAAGGTCCGTAATAATTTTCTCAAATTCAGTATTCAACAAAATCGGAGTCATTTTAAACCGCGCGCGTCACCAAGAATAAGAATATGTAGAGTTTCCTAACCTATTGGTGTCTGAGAACCCCATAGATGCCAGATCGTGTTCAGTCCTTATATGTACAATAGGATCTGATAAGCTTGTATTTTCATTGATATCTGCTAAATTCATACCTGCCATGTCGTGTGCTAACTTGCTAGTGTTCTCAAATTTAAGATGAGCCTTAATGTCGATCGAATTTAATTATTAACATGACACTTAATTTCAGGCAATCGGAATGTGAAACCTTTCACGTTACCAAAACACCCGAACAGATATTTGGGAAGAAGATAGACATGAAAAACGGAATTATTAAATTACCTATTCCAGTACGCAAAAATAAAAAAATAGAAGACAGTGTTAGCAGAAGTTTATTGTAGAAATCGAGTAAACGTTAAATGTAGGAAATGAAATAAATGCAACAGGCCGAGGAAGTTACAACCGTTAACGGACAGTATGCTCGAAAACTGAAATCCCGCACAATTCATAGTATTGATACAGTCAAGTATTTAAAAAGAGAAAGTTCTGGCAACTAAATGAATAAATTCTTTTTAAATAAAATTCTTTTCAATCAGCCAAGGTGGTTTAAATTTATCAGTTAATGTCACTTTAATTTTGGCGGAGGAATTATCTTCCTCCACAAATACAATTTGTGCTGGTTTTCTTCAGGGCCTTACTAATTTATCAGTTAATTTAACTTTTTCGCGTAAGATTTACTAACTGTCTATCTGCGGCATTAGAAACAGCAAAATTTAGAAAATGAATTAATATATCTTTTAATATTCCAATTTGAGTATTGTTAAGGTTGTCTCTGTTGTCTCTATTCTTTAAATTATAAGCTTTAAATTTCGATCCTTCAAATTATGACACTGTAGCCTGGAGGTGAATTACTATATAATTTTCTTGTTATTTTATGAATAGGTGTAAAATGTATTAGGTTTCTCAAAGTTTTTTAATTTTTGCATGCTTTTTTCGCGTGGAGTCAAACTATTAACAAAATAATATTTCTGTAGAGGCCCCTAACCTATTCGAGTCTGAGAGCCCCATAGATACCAGATCGCTTGGAGTCCTAAAAGTCACAGTAGAGTCTGATATGCTTATATTTCCATTTACATCTGCTAGATTCAATTCCGCAATATCCTGCACTAACCTACTTGTGTCCTCAAATTTAATATCGGTCTCCATGTCTTATTAGTTTAAAAATTAAATCGACACTTAATGTTAAGCAATCGTAATATATATATATCATAATAATTCCCGAACAAATAATCTGGAAGGAGATATACGTGAACAGCAGAATAATCAAATTACCTGTTCCAGAACGTCCCTTTTCTGTGTGGGGAGGATATTGAATCCTCCGCCTTATATAAAATGACCTTGAATGATAAATTTAAACCACCATAGCTGATTCTAACAACTTTATTTAAAAAGAATTTTTTCTTTTTATTTTCCAGAACATTCTTTGTTTAAAGACTTGATTTTTAAAATTGTGCGCTATTTTCAGTTTTTGAGTATCTCGCTTCAAACCTGGTATTGAAATTTCGTCTGCTACATTTTAACATTTCTTTCCATAATAAACGATTACAACATTATACAATAAACATCTTCCAATCATTGCCTTGTGTTCTGATATAATATGGCACTGAGGAGGAGCCTTGGAACAGGTATAATTGTTTTATTTGTGGGTCACGTACACATCAAAACAGATTATTGCTGGCATAGTAGCTGTCTGACTCTCACCTTCCGATTGTCATTGTAAGTGTCAATTTAATTATTAAAACTTTTGATCATGGATACCGATATTAAGTATGAGGACACATGCAAGTTAGTGCAGGACATAGCGGACTTGAATTTAAATGACACTAGCAATAATATAAGCATATCAGATTCTACTGTGAATTTTAGGACTTCCAGCGAACTGGCATCTATGGGGCTTACAGACACGGATAGGTTAGGGGCCTCAACATGTGTGATATATTATCAGAACAAAAAACAATTATAGTAGGAATATATTGTTGAGATGTATTCTTGTTACTAGAGAAAAAATGTTAAAATGCAGCAGACCAAAAGATGATTAGACCAGTCGAGGTGCGAGACACTCTAAAACTGAAAAATGGCGCACAATTCAAAGTCAAGTATTTAAATAAATAATGTTCTTGAAAATAAAAAGAAAAAATTCTTTTTAAATAAATTCGTTACAATCAGCCATGGTGGTTTAAATATGTCAGTTAATGTTATTTTACATTTGGCGGAGGATTTATCTTCCTCCACATACACCACCTTCTCGAAAAAAGTCGGCTAGTAATAGACGTAATCATAATTCTTCGGCTGACGTTGCACTCTTCCAGAACGAGTTGTGCATAATGGTGCCCCTGAAGTCGTCATCTCGCCCGGTACAGTTTTTACTGGTTCTTCCAAATGATCTGGTATTGACAAATAGTTTTCATGCTGTGATCCAGTAGAATCAGATTTTACTATATTAGACAACGTGTCTTCTGAGTTCTGCATTTCATTATGTGCCTGTGTGTTGGGATTTCACACATCAGATTCGCCCATAGAACGACGGTCATTCAACGCATCTGTTTATTCAGTGCTACCGTCTATCCAGATAAACTGGGGAATGCAACGATCCAACGTAACACAATCCTCAATGCCATTTATTTCTATGATGACATTCTTATCAGTCATCCTCTTGACCTTGTATGGTCCTTTATAAATGGTGTCAGACAGTTCTTCCTATTTTCATTAGTTATATACACATGCGAAGCCGATTTTAGATCAGAGGACACATAGCATTTGGTTTTAGCTTTTCTAGTCTTGGTCGGAGCTAAACGACACATCTTATCTCTAAGTGCTCCTACGAACCAATCTACATAACTAGAAGCCCAATCAAGACTACTTGGAGTTTCTATTAGAAGATCTCCAGGCAACCTTAATGGTTCTCCATAAACCAATTCTGCTATGGAAGTACCTAATTGTGCCCTATATCTGTTGCGCATGGCGAGTAGTACTATAGAAAGATCGTGTATCCAGCTTGTTCCACTAGTACACCTTTATGCAGCTTTCAGTTCACGATGTAGCCTTTCTACCATCCCATTTGCTCGTGGGTTATACGCGCTAGTATGAATTATAGTGATTTCCATGACGTTGAGAGATCTTACGAAAAGCTCTGACATAAATTGACTACCGCGATCACTAGTGACCTTTTCCGGAACACCATAACGCGTTATCCAATTATGTAGAAACGCGCAGCAAAACTTCTTGCGCTGTCATGTCTTTTAAAATCGCCACTTCAAATTGAAGACTAAATCTATCTACCATAGTCAGCAAGTATTTGTTTCCATTTACTTGAGGCATCTCGACAATGTCTATGTGTACGTGTCTGAACCGTCCAATTGGTATCCCAATATTCTTTATCCCGGTTCTGGTATGTCTCAAAACCTTACACGTCTGACACTTGGCATAGGCTCTTACCCATACCCGTATGTTTTTAAACATGTGCAGCCATACGTATCTGTCGTTGATCAATCGAATGGTGGCTTTAATGGATGGATGATCCATGTCATGTAACACTTGGATAATCTTGGCCCGTAACTCCAACGGAACATATGATCGTGGTTGACTTCTAGACATTTCGCATAACAACCAATTACCACTTATGAGCTTACGAACATATCTTGGCCTTTTGGACAAAACTAATGTAAAAGGATCCGATCCTTGCGTTTCCTCGATTTGACTAACTAAATCGGGCATAGAATTGTGTAAATTCTTCAATGGACCTTGAAATATCAGCTCGACATCAGCTTCATTCGGTCGGCTAAGTGTATCGGCTACCACATACTCCTTACCAGCAATATGAGACACTGTGAAATCGAACTCTGTTAATCGTGTTATTTTGGAATTTACTCTACGAGAGTAATTAAGCCTAGCTGTTTTACCAAGTATGCTGATCAATGGCTTATGATTGGTCAATAACTTAAACTTATGCGCGTCTAAGAAATGCTCGAAGTGTAGCACTGCGGCATACACTGCTAGAAGCTCTTTGCCAAACGTATCATAACGTTTTTCTCGATCATTAAGCTTACGGCTATAAAACCCAATCGGTCTTACTACGTCCTGATCTCTTTGCTGTAGCACTGCCCCTAATGCAACATCTGAGGCATCTGTGATTAGCTCGAAAGGTTTCTCCCAATCTACAGGTGCTAATGTGGTTATGTCACTTAACATCTCCTTGGCCTTTTGGAATTTTTCTCGGTCGTTTGGACTCTAATTTATTGGCGAAGACTTCTTGATCGTGCTCTTTTCACGATTGAGATGGCGTGTTAACGATCCCAGAATTCCGGCTAGACCTGGAATGAATCGACGATAATAGCTGATCATACCCAGGAACCTTCGCAACTGGCGCACGGTTCGGGGTTCCGTTACGTCCTTTATAGTTTGGATCTTATCTTCCAAAGGTTTAATTCCGTCTTTGGAAAGTATATGACCAAGGTATTTAACTGAAGAGCAACTGATATTACTCTTATTAGGTTTGACCACTAATCCATATTGTTCCAGCCTGGTCAAAACCGTTTCCAAATGCGTACGATGTTCATCTCGTGAGCGACTAAAAATTATTATGTCGTCTATATATACCCTCGCAAATGGACAATTCTGAAGGATTTCTTCAGCCAAACGCTGAAATGTCTGACTGGCATTCTTCAAACCAAAAGGCATTCGAAGAAATTCATGCGATCTCCCTCCTGGAAATCTGACTGCGGTGAGTGGTATCGAACTTTCCTCCATTGGTATCTGATAGTACGCTTTCTTGAGATCTAAAGTTGAATAAACCTCATATCCCATTATATCTCGGAGTAAGGTACTCTGGTTAGGGAGAGGATAAGAATCACCCTTCGTCACTGAGTTTAATAGACGATAATTCCCACAAACCCTCCATTGACCCGGTTCAGGTTTGGGAACTACCACTATTGGGGAAGCAAAATTGGAATTTGACCTTCTACAAATCCCCTCTTCGCGCAATTGGTGAAATTCTGACAAAGCAACCTGTTGCTTGTGTTGTGCCAATGGTTGAGCCTTCGGTGAACAAGGCAACGGAGCCACCAATTCTATCTGGTGTTCTACTCCTGTCTTCAAACCTATCCTTTTGGCACTGAAAGGTTGAAACACTGCTAGGTGCTTCTCGATTATATCGGCAAAGTCATGTGCGACCGTTGGACGAGGTAAAAGAACCGTTCTAACTGCCGATGTTTTAGAATCAGTAGGTGTTGATATCCCTTCGTCTTCTGCGATAGTCCTAGCTTAGGGGTCTAATGTCAGCTTGAAATGTGTCAAGAAATCCATGCCAATGATATGGTCCTTGACATCGGCTACTAGAAAATTCCATCTAAAGGAAGATTTCTGGCATAACGTTACCGACATTTCTTTCATCCCTTTCACTCCTATCGTACTACCGTTAGCGGCCTATAGTTGATAATCAAATGTGGGCAATCTACTTCCACCACGTCTGACCTAACTATGCTTACCTCAGCACCCGTATCGATAAGAAAATCTAATCCAGATAATTCATTTTTAATGATGAACTTGCTGCTGGACAATCCGGCAATGTTTTCCAGATCTCCGCTTAGTAAGAATCTGACCCTCTTGCCTTCTTCTTCGGTGCTATTTGATCTAGTCGCATCTTTTGCTTTGAGTATGCCTTTTAAAGGCATATCTGGGAGCCTTTGCAATGGAACCCCCCTACGGCTCCTACTAGCGGGGGTTTTGTCCTTTTCCCGGTGATGGATTTCTCTCTACTGGTTTAGTGCTTCCTTTCCATCTGGGTCCACCTAATCGCGGGTATATACAATTTTCACCTTGGCACTTCGCACTGCGTCCGTACTCGCAATGTGCCTTACACCATCCGCGTGGCCCTTCGAAGCGTTGACGCGAGTGACTCCCTCGACGTCTAGTGTACCTATCCTGACTCTGAAGTTGTGCAATGTCACTACGTAAACTAGCAACTTCTCTACATATGAAACGCAAGGTTTCTTGTATAGTCAGGTTG
Organism: Eudiplozoon nipponicum; assembly: GCA_029291075.1. NCBI lineage: Eukaryota > Metazoa > Platyhelminthes > Monogenea > Mazocraeidea > Diplozoidae > Eudiplozoon > Eudiplozoon nipponicum. The sequence goes on from JAQBSW010010309.1 coordinate 9,192, forward strand.
TTTTCGGCATCTGCCCTGACTGGCTACATCGTGACAGAATCTGCTATTACAGCATGTACTTTTGGTTCCTGCTGTTTATACACGCCGTCTAACCCTCTGAGTTTTGTTGGCCAATCAATGCTCATAGTGTCAAATACCTCCAATGTGGTTCTAAGCCTAATTGGTAGCTCAGCTGTGAAAATGGAGTTGACTACATCTCTGGATATATTCAACCTGGAAGCTTTTGTGCAAAGGCGTTCATAAAATTCGGACGGTAATTGACGCCCCATTTTTTCTAAGCGTAATAGTTCGCACATTTGCGCTGATCTTCCAGGCTGATATCTCTGTTGAATTTCAGCCATTAATAACTCAAATGCATTGTACGGCTTTTCTTCCACAGTTCTGTCTCTGAAATTTTCCAAGGCATTTCGGAAATTTTCAGGCAATGCCATCCATGCTGCAACAAATTTCTCCATTGGATTTACAATATTATAAGCACTAAATATCATTTGGGCATCTCCTACCCAACTTGAATGTTTTTCTGATTTGTACTGCGGTAGACTTAAAATTCTTGGACTGGCGCGGTCGCCAAATTTTGTTGAGGCCCCTAACCTATTTGAGTCTGAGAGCCCCATAGATGCCAGATCGCTTGAAGTCCTAAAATTCACAGTAGAGTCTGATATGCTTATATTTCCATTTACATCTGCTAGATTCAATTCCGCAATATCCTGCACTAACCTACTTGTGTCCTCAAATTTAATATCGGTCTCCATGTCTTATTAGTTTAACAATTAAATCGACACTTAATGTTAGGCAATCGGAATGCGAAAGTTGTATCGTAATAATTCCCGAACAAATAATCTGGAAGGAGATATACGTGAACAACAGAATAATCAAATTACCTGTTCCAGAACGTCCCTTTTCTGTGTGATATAATATCAGAACAAAAGGCAATTATAGTAGGAATATATTGTTGAGATGTATTCGTGTTACTAGAGAAAAATGTTAAAATGCAGCAGACCAAAAGATGATTAGACCAGTGGAGGTGCGAGACACTCGAAAACTGAAAAATGGCGCACAATTCAATGTCAAGTATTTAAACAAAGAATGTTCTGGAAAATAAAAAGAATAAAATCTTTTCAAATAAAATTCGTTACAATCAGCCATGGTGGTTCAAATATGTCAGTTAATGTTATTTTACATTTGGCGGAGGATTTATCTTCCTCCACATTTTTTACTTAAAAACGTCCTTTTAATTTCGTTACATAATTAATTTAGCTGTTATATCCTTCGTTTGTCATTGATACGACTAGTTTTATTAAATAACATTTAATTAATTTCTGTTTCTTTTGCAGTCTCCCTGCTGTAGAGGCTCCTAACCTATTCGTGTCTGAGAACCCCATAGATGCCAGATCGTATTCAGTCCTTACATGTACAATAGAATCTAATAAGCTTGTATTTTCATTCATATGTGCTAAATTCATACCTGTCATGTCTTGTGCTAACTTGCTAGTGTCCTCAAATTTAAGATGAGCTTCCAGTGCCATCGAATTTAATTATAAATTTGATACTTAATGTTAGGCAATCGGAATGTGAAACCTTTCATGTTACAAAACACCCGAACAAATAATCTGTTCCAGAACGTCCTCTATATATATGTAAGTTAAAAGTAGAAGACAGTGTTAGCGGGAATATATTGTGGAAATCGAGTAACCGTTAAATAGAGAAGATGAAATAAATGCAGCAGGCCGAGAAAGTTACAACCAGTCACGTACAGTATGCTTGAAAACTGAAATCGCGCACAATTCAAAGTGTTTATACAGTCAAGTATTTAAACAAAGAAAATTCTGGAAAATAAATGAATAAATTCTTTTTAAATAAAATGCGTTTCATCCAACCAAGGGGGTTTAAATTTATCAATTATTGTCACTTTAATTTTGGCGGAGGAAATATCTTCCTCCACACTGGTTCTACCATATGAATTCCCCTGCAATACCAAATTTGCATTTATTGTGGTACTGGAATGATAATCAAATTTATAACAATCAAATTTCTCATTCATTTCAGTAACATTACTAAGGTTAAATTTCATAAGTTCTTCTATCAACCGCTCCGTATCCCCAAAATTTATGCTATTTTCCGTATTATGAAATAAAATTTATTAAAGCAGGGTGTGAATGCTGACGATCTCGCTTGTTGCTGTAATGTATTTTTTCGAAAGTGAAGACCTTAAAAACAGATACCAATGAATTTACATGTAAAGAATTTGATATGGTTCCTAATATAAAAGTTGAAAATAATTATTTGTGGGTAGTTTAATACTTTGTTATGTAAGGTTTTCAGTTAAAGATCTGAGAGTTAGGCTTCATCTCCTTTTCACGTTTGTTTAACTTTTGTTCTTTTTTTGCATATCAGAGTCCAATATCGCTTCTGATTCTGTACTTTGATGAGAATTGTTCCTTAGTCCATCCAGGTAAATTGTGGAACGCTGCGATCCAGTGCTACACTTTCCTTGGCACCATTCACTTCTTTGTATGCATTCTTCTCAGTTATAAGATTGACTTTGAATGACGCTTTATAAAACGTAGTCAAAAACTTTTGTCTGTTTTCGTTGGCTCTATATACATGCGGCGCCAGTCTTAAATCTGAAGTTACATAGCATTTTTACCTTAGCCTGCTAGTCTTGGTTGAAGCTAAGCGACTCATTTGTTCTCGGAGAGCTCGTACAAACCAATCTTCTGAACGAGAAGCCCAATTAAGACAACTTGAAACGCCTATAACAATGCATATGGCTACTTAGGAAGCATATGTGACCAGCTGAAACGGCTTAGTCCAAGCCACAGGTGGTAATATGGTTATTTCACTCAACAGGTCTACGACTCTCTGGAAATTATCCTTGTAATCTTGACCAAAATTGATAGGCAAGAATTTATTGATTGTACTCTTTTTCACGCACCAAATGTCGAGTTAACAATCCAAAAATTCCAGCTAATTGTCATATTAAGCGAAGTTAATAGCTGATCGTTCCCACAAATCTACACAGTCGGCATACAAATCTGTGCTCCGCCATCACTTTGATCGCCTGGATCTTATTCTCCAAGGATTTAATTCCGTCCTTGGAATTAACGACTCATAGTTTTTAATTGAGTGTGGAGTAATCTATCTCTTTCACACTGGATCGAACTATGCTTACATCGGCACTCATGTCTATTAAGAACTTAAACCCAATTTGTATATCTGTAATGAGAAATTTGTTGCTGTTATAGCCAGAGTAAAATAGAGATCTTCATCAAAACTAAATATAGTTCTTACCGACTGTACTCGTTCGCATATCTTCCATCGAAGCTCTCGAATCTCACTTCGAGGATTTCAAGATACCTCTGATAGGCACCCATTGGAGCCTTTCATGCGCAATCGCCCACCCCGTGCCTATTAGCGGTGATTCTACTAATTTTCCGCAGAGCTAAGCCTTGCTAATGGACGAGAGCTTCCTTTCCATCGCGGACTACCCAACCGCGGACTGATGCAGGCTTCGCCTTGACATCTTTCTAGTTGGGCATACTTGCGATGCGAAATGCACCATTCACGTGGTTAGTTAACACCGTCACGCGATTCATCTTCCTGGTGCTTGGAACTCGCCCTTTGACCACGATTATTTTACTTGCCTCTGCTTGAAGTTCGGACCATGTATTTTGCCAAACACTTATCTCGTCTTATTGTACTATGGTTATTCTTTATGGCCAAGGGACTTTATGATTCGTCGCAGTTCCTTCTCATTTATTAGTATGTCATTACGTCACACACTTTTGGTTCCTGCTATCGGTGCACTTTATCTAATCCATTGAACTTCTTTGACCACTCTGTTTCTTATGTAGCGTATACATTCAACGTGGCTCCTGTTCTTGCAGGCAATTAAGCTACATATATAACATCAATATTTTCTGGAGTGATATCAAACCTAATAGCATTCGCATATAATTTTTCATAAAATTCAGATTGAGGTAGGTTTACCAATCTATTTCTACCGTAATAAGTCAGTTATTTGCTCTGTTCTTTGGGATTTATATCTTTAAATATTTTCCAGTGAAGGCCCAAATGAGTTATACGATTCACTGCCCATGATTCATCTTATAAATCTGGGCAAGTTTCTCTTAAGTTTCTCTAGCAATGCCCACCAGGACGAGACAAACATTTAAATTAGGTTGTTAAAACGTTTTACTTTGGAAAACGTTGCGATTGGTATGGTCGCCATCTTTTGTAGACGCTCTTTGGTCCCCACCACAGGAGAGCTCCTGTGAAACTAGACTGACATTTGTAATATTACTATAACGATCACCAAACTCAGAAAAACTAAATTCCTCATTCCTTTTAGCACTTTACTTGAATCCTCATACTTAATGCTGTTGTCCATATAATCAAGATAAGGTTTATTACAACTGAGTGTGAACGATCACCTTCTCACTGGTTACAGTAATGTTCCTTTACTAAAGTGAAAAATTCTAAAAAGAGAACCCAATCAATTTACCTGCGACGAATTTGAAATCTTCCCGTTGTAATAGATGAACATAATTATTTGTGGTAAATTCAATAATGTTATTATCAAAGCTTTGCAGTTACAGATAAAAATACAGGAAAAAAGATATGGTTGCTCTAGTACAAAGCATGAGCAACCAAACTCGACTTCCGACTTTTTCTAAAAGTGATTTTTAAAGTCAACAATGACAAACAGTGAACTGCGACAATTCAAACGAAAAAAATCCAAAAATATAAATAATTTAAAAACATATATTCGGTTTAAGAAACCAGCTGTAACTTCAACTGTCCAAAATAAAAAGTGATTGATCTCCATATCAGAAGTTACTGATTGCCTGCCTTTCTATCGTATAGGATTTATATCTGAGGTTCATCATCATCATCATCATGTCCAGCCACACAAAAGTCAAGTGACTAATGTTTCACTGCCATATAACCATAGGGAGTGAAAAAAAGTATATAAGTGAATTTAGACAAATTGTTATTGAGATTTACGAGAGAGAGTAGGAATACCTTGCTACTATGAGTAAATTTATCAGGATAACTCACAGAAAATGAGGCAAACTAAACCTCTCCACAACACCATTATTGCCAAGTTAGCATTCGGGCAAGGCGACATCATCAATACAGCTTCCTTGCGGATTTCACTGTATCACGTCATAAACAAACCAAACCTTGCAGCTAACTTTGCCCTACTAAGAAAATAAAGTTACGAAGATGATTCTACTAGACATCTGCAACAAGATCGCCACTGAGCTCGATTCGATGCCATATCGCTAAGGGTTTCTAACCAAGAACTGTGATGAGCACGAGGACCCCATCCCGGAAGACGAGTGGGTCCTATGCTACCCAATTTGGATGTAAGTGACTAACCGTTTCTTATATATCTGTTGTTAAACTGCCTATGTTGTTATATAATCCAATAAAAGTTCTCTGGTAAGAATAAACGGATTATTTGGAAACGCGAAGTTATGACTAGTGAAATGCCTATTGATATACTGTGTAAGCTGTAGTAGCTCTCGCACTAGTGCCTAAGGAAAACCGACCATGAATAGCTCAGTAGAAATTATCCATTGTAAATGACTTACAAATTCGTCAGCAGAACCCCCTAAACTAACTCCTGTTAATCTATCGCTCACACCCTTATTGCCCTTCTGTTTGAGTCTAGCTTCCATAATATGGAAAAGATAAAACTAATCATTTATTTTACTATCGTCATCTAATTTTAATTCTCAGCATGACGTCGCACGATCTGTAATTTAATTTGCTAATCGGGTATGAATTCAGAAATGGGATCAGTAACCCTTTTTTGGCCTTCCATTGTCTCAGAATAAAAAAAGTGATTCGGGAGAAGATTCAATTTCAAAATATTAGAAACTCTAAATACAAAATATTATAAAAAGTGCGTTCAAGTAATAAGATAGTGGCCGAACCTGAACACCAATGTAACTGCGCCCCAGATAATAATACAGAATACTAAAATCGAGCATGAATTAACTATAACACTTTGAAATGAATTTGAACAAAATATTCTACAATAATTAATACAACACTCTTATCATCAGTGGCCGAGAAGGAGACGGGGTCGATTGCCTTATAAATATCAAAGAAGAATTGAGTGCGCTGTATCTTGAGAGATAGAGCTAGATTAGTGGAGGACGGAAGCCCAGTGAAATGATAATTTGTCATAGACCTGAGAAAAACTGGAAGGTATGTTGTCGGATGTGATTATTTCATTCGAAATTATGACATTGAAAATTAGATTGAATGAATTCCAATTAATTAAATGGCTGTTACTTTGGATGATCTCATTTGAAGCAGGGGATGAGATGGGAATAATGAAGGATACTTGGCATTGCTTGAAATTTTGGAGGATCTCGGGGCGCTAAAGGTGATCATTTCTTCGTTGGAGAGAATACAACGAAATTGATTGTTTTCACATGTAGGGAAGTGCAGGAACTGATGTAGCAGATTTTCAGCAATAAACTGCAGCAGCGGGGCATTTTTCGAGATTAGATTACTCCACTTAGCTTTAGAGAGAGTATGATAACCCGAAACAGTGTACTTGCCATACGGTTGTGTGAATAAAGTGGATACAATTAGAGCTCCGCTAGTGTTCTCGATGATAGGTTAGGAGGCTTATAGACTACACATAAAGATAGACTTTTATCCATTATCGTCAGCTGGAAGGCAAAATGCTCGATTCCCAAAGAGTTTTAGGTAGCCAGAAGCTTGAGAATAAGAGAGGGCTATTATATGCAGCTAACGCGCTCATACGGCCAACAGTTATGTCAATTGGAGGGGAGGAAACGCCATTAATATGGAAGAGATCGCCACTGTGCAAAATGGGAGAGCTAAGTGTCAACCAGCTCATTTGAAGGAAGGAATACTCGTAGTTGATTGACATTTAGAGAGAGAGAGACCTGCAGTTTATGTGAAATCCTGAGGATGAATTAGAAGAATAATTATTAAATCGGCGAGATGAAGCGGTTGTGGGTCGTACAAATACGACCTGTGTGTGCACATGGGCGCCCAACATCTACCAAGATATCTAACGAAGAATTTGCCAACATTGAGTTATTATCAAAATCAGCCGAAACAAAGTTGAGGAAATAACCCTGTGTATGAGAATTATGGCTAACGATAAGACTATTGTGAGCAGAAGGCTCTTAGAGAATCATTATTTATGTTCGTTAGCATGGCACCCAGGTCGGAACCAAATCAATTAGTTATTTTACTTCCTACAATGCCGGTGTAGTGGCCAGGGATTTTCATGTTAGTGAAAAAATAAATTACGAGTTCAAGCCGATCCGTTTATGCTTTCTGTCACTTATATCTCTTCAGAATTTAATAAGATGTACAGTTTAACATCCTTTTAAACTCATTGTGCGATAGAAGTATTATCTCCTTGGTTAACCTGTTGACAATACTCGCTGTCTGAGAGAAATTTGCATTTGAATAACGATGTTGGAGGTTTGATTGGATTGCATTAAAGAATTACAATTTCGTGTGACGTGAATATTGGGGATGATGGAAAGGAGATATCGATAAATAAGTTGAGATCTTATTGCCAAAGAAATTAACCCTTAAGCAATAACTAAACAATAAGCAACGGACATCGGTAAGAAGGACGCGCTCTGCTGGTAAAATACTTTCTTAAGCTATTAGTAAGATAGGTATTTCATCTCCACCGCTAGAGCGTTGGAAACACGTTTCTTTGGAAAAATATATACATTATTAAATATGTTGGAGGTATGATGGGATTGAATTGAGGACATACTATTGAGCTTGACGAATCTGTGGCGAGATAGGACTAAAATTGATAACGAAAGACAAGTTGAAATCATATGAACAAAGGAAATAACTCCTAAATGGTGACTGAATCACATGGTTAGGACATAGTCAAGGTATAGGTAATCTCGGTAGTTCTGAGTCTAGATGAATAAACGTTTCAGAAATGAAGATGCGATTACCTCTATGGTAAATAAAAAGGCCAAAGTGAGGCGATAGTAGAACTTACTGTCAAACTTTGTGAGCGGCAGGACATGAGATTTCAATAGAATTAGTTTTAGTAAAGAGTATGATGTGATGAAGCATTTTGAACGGGCCCATATGAAAAGTTTTGCATTGACTTAATTAAGATATCTAGAGACGCCAAGTGACTAAAAAAATTCTCTACCTAAGTATATGACCGATTCTATCATCTGGATGTCTAGAGATGGTTTTGCAGTCGATTAGAGTAAGATGGAATTGGAACCAAGTTTAATTATGCGAGTTTTATCTGGCTTGAGTTGAAGAATATTCTCGAATAGATGAGGTTGCAGCGACGATAGCTTCTGGGTAATTTGAGTTGCCAGGGAGCTGGAGAACACTTGACTACTGAATATCGTAAACTTATCATTGGAATACTTGAACAGCTTGAATTGTTTATCTGCTACCTATGTTTGTGAAAGTTCTTGGATGTATAGTACATGGCTAAACACCGAGTCCTACTGAATTCCAGAACAGATAGGAGCTAAATTTACAAGACAATTGCGAAGTTTTGCAGCCGTAGATTGGTTATGAAGATAAAAACTAATAAACTTAAATACACTACAGCATATGACTTTATTCAATAAGGCGAATTCAATCGCCAAACAAAATTAGAACCAGAGGCCTTGAAAATATGCAGCTGAGGAGAACGTGTAGCCGTGTCATTTGCGAATGGAGTATTAGCATTTGTTTAGGTTATTGGTTAAGTTAATATAAGGAGAACATTCACTGGGAAAACAACGTTGATTATTCTTAAACACGGATATCGACGAAATGCCGTTTTTCCGGATAGGCGAGATAATCGACGTGAGAAATTCCAGAGCTAAACTGCTAGGTGGGAGACGCTTGTTGGCAATCAGAATGAAACGATTTTAACACAGGCGAACAATCTGAGCGTGTCTGACGTATTGTCTTATTTTTTCTGTGATATGCCATACTTATGGGTTTCCTTACTGGTTAGAAAGGAAAAAATTATAATAATATAACTAGCTATCAAATCACGTCAGGATAAGCGGTCCGAATTTAATAATACATGAGTTAGTAAGGTATTGATTTAAAATTTTGGCAAATGACCTTCTTAAAGGAGGATTATATTAATGTTGTAAGGAAAGTCAATATTTAGCATAAATGGTCAATAATAAGTTTTGTACTCTATAATACACCGAAAACGGTAGATCTAGTAGGATAACACAGATCAGAGGATGAAATATGGAGGATATTTGAGCATAAAGTTTATAAATAGTTCATAAATTTGTACGATAACACAGGCTAATCTAAGTCCAACATTCTTCCTTTTATACTAAGCTACTTGCCGTTTTTGGATCATGCGATCCTCACTTCCTTCCATTGGTGAATTCTTTGGTCCACATGGAGCCTGAGAATTGTTGCACCGTTGTTTATTTGATTGTGTCATCTCTTGATTTAACATCATTGAGTTCCAAATTCAATCTTAATGATCTATTTTGACCACAAATCGATATATTTTCACAACCATCTCAGTTAATTGTGTCGTGTTTATACTGTATGACGCACGATGTTCTATCTATTAACATGTCTATATTCCTACGCAATTTTATGTTCCTCTCATTTTACTTTAACTGGTTGCATAATTTTAATCACATATATGAGATTACAGACCCTGCATGTAATTTGATACACTCATGATGGATTTAAAAATTCACTTTTCCCATTTTTGTAAGAAATTTAGTGACTAGGATTTGGAATTAATTTAAAATTGACCGTATGTTGTATTTAATGTTACTGATTTTACTATCCTGCTTAGTTTACAGCCCGGTGTTCACTTGGTCTCACGATTCCCTTTCGTTTTATCTAGTTTAATGTAATTAAAATTATTACTATTTTTATTTATTATCTTCATCATCGTTTTTTTTCTATTATCTTAAGAAGATACCCATAGGTACTGAATGTTTCTCGTAGTCTACCTTATTTTATCTTCCTATTCTTTATATATTTTAGCTCAACACTTAATTGTCATTGCTTTCAATATAATCATTTTCTTCCCGTGCGGATGGTTTCATTCTAAATTAGGAAAGGTACCTGAGTTAATAACTATTTTTAAAACATCTTTTAAATTTTGGACAATTTATAAATAATTTTACGCCAAGAAACGTAATTTACACAATGATTCATTTTTATTTATGAATTTTTTTGACATATTTGGAGTTTGGAATCATGAAGAGGATGATATTTAAAATTCCTAAAACTTAGATAACCAGGTAAGCGATTTTCAATTAACGAATGCAAACATAGTTATTAGGTTATTTACCGTTTTTGGATGTTAAGATAATAATAAATTATTCAAAATTAGATAGAAATGTTTATAGTTTTGATATTTGACTTGGTATCTTTCTTAATTAAAGTTCCACCCGTCCGTTTTTGATGAAAATTGGCGTCTTAAAATAAATTAAAATTAGTAGCCTTAGACTAACAGTCATGCATAGTAGAGATTGAATTAGGTAGACTACGATAAATATTCACAGCTAATGGGTGCTCTCTTGAATTAAAAGTAATAACAATGGGGCATTATTTAAGTAATTTCTATCTGAAGTTGAAGGAATTAAGACCTGAGAGTACGAAGGAGGACAATAATACCGGGCTCTAAACTAAACACAAAAGTAAATCAATAGCATCACATTTCAGATCGCGAAAAATGTAACATAATCCATGAAACTGTCTACTAAATTTGGATTGTAAATGGTGGGATTGTGCTTAATAATACATTAGCAGTCGACGGAGCGTCTCGAAAAGTTCTCAAATCATAGATCGTTATCTCTTAGTAAAACTTCAAGCAGGGTAAGTGACATCATTTGCTGTGTTAGTAGAGATAGCTAGTATTCTGTTGGATTGTTTTGGTAACTCTCTGCACCGATGTGCTTTCACATCTAAGCTTGATTTTCTTTGATGAGACCAAGGTAGATTGTGATTCGAATGTTTCGAGCTTGTCTTTGCTTATTCTTTTGGGAACTGTTAAAAAAAGACACGACGCACATTCAGGAAATGTTTTTTTTTACATAATGAGGTTTCGCCCAACAACCTGATTATATCTAAGACCAGGCCATTTTACGTTGACACTAAATATAGAGATATGATAATAAATATACGTTCACTGGTTTCGCGAAGCAACTTATCTCGGAGCCCTATTAAATAAGTTGTCCATCTGGTGCAATAGGAATGATCGTAAGGTGTAGATAGATAGATCTCTCATATGCTTGCAGATGCTAGATTGCTAATCGGTTCAAATTGTTATACTACTTATAAAGTTTTAACTTTGTTGCTTTCTTTTTTATGCTTTATTAAGATTTCGCCTAAATGGTTTCTATGGTGATCCTAATTAGCCAATACAATTAAACAAACACCACCCGCGCAAACATATATTGTTTAATTGTATTGTCTATATATATATATATGCGTTTGGCGAAAGCTACAAACAGTTAATGTTCGTGACTGCATAGAAAATGCGCAGCCGACATTTCCAGTCACGTAAAATGTATGCAAGACTATTAGAAGTGAGGGCTGCATATCTAATTTGCTTTCCATATATATTCAATGCGGTTTGATCCTCGCTAGTCAGTTTGCCGTCGTACTCTGATAATGATCACGGAAGGTCGAAACGCATCAGTGTGTTGCGACTGGCGGTAGTTTTGTTATGTTGCGCGTTGTCTGGTTAAATACAATAGGATTGGTGTTTACTTCAAGCCCGCTAACTTGATTTAAAGAATCCTAATTAGCGTTTGAACAGAAATCATTCATTATGACATGAAATTTTATAATATCATTTTCTTGCCGACACTTATATGATACAGGGCTCAAACCAGATTGATATCGATGCAACACTTTGGCTTTGTTATCCATACGGATCATTTTGGGAAGTGATTTTATTTTCCCCAGTTCAATTCCTCCTTTTGAAGTTCAACTTTATGCCATTTTCTGTTTGAGTCTAATTTATCATATTTGTACACGTTCTGTATATGTCCCAACTACATTACCAACGAAGCAAAACTAATACTCACCTAATTACTAATTACACTATCGATTTTATCTTGATGTTTTCAGTTGGGGAACTAGATGGCATTTATATCAAATAAGAATTTATTATTTTTATATTCTAGATATTGAATTTGAACTCATTTTTTAATGAAAAAAATAGAATTATATAATATCACAGTTGGATAGCTCTTCTATTTGGAATATATTTCAGTTACAATTTATTCTTAGACATCATTATGTTCTTTTACTTTTACAATATATTCGTCATATTTTGAATCCAGATATGCCTATCAATGAATTCTTGACAAATTATCTCGACTTGCTTATAATTAATTTTGAAATGGCACAAAAGTACTGTAATGCAAATATTGTGCAAACCAGGTCGGTTTATGGTAAATTGGTTTTTTTAATTTATCATTGACTATTTCTTTAATAGTACATTCAAGAACGATAGACAATCGTATTTTTCGTGCTCCGACGTGAAATTTATATTGTTATGAGTTTATTGAAATATCAAAGGAATATTTATGTCTGTGATCTGTTTTAAGATCAATGAAAATGCCATTAATATTACCTATATATTGAGCATATTTATTAATGTCTCTCCTTTGCGATGTTTTCTCAAGATGACGTATGAAGATAAATAGCTCCCGATTACCACACCATCGACGTCTTTATGGATAATTTCATTGAAACAAAAGTATAAATATTTTGTGCATAACAAAATAAGTTTTCGTAGAGTATGATCTGGGACGGTGGATGTTAATGTGCCTTGGTCTAATCATTTGACCAATGCATGAACCGGAGAATTGACAATTGGTAATATTGGTTTCGTAGACAAATCTTTTTGTGTGTTTGGTAGTTCGTACATTGTTGATGTAGACGACATACCTGGTCCGTTCTTCTGCACAAAGACTCTTTAAATAAAACTGGCATCATTAAATATTTTAATTTCATTTATTACCTTTCGCTCACCTTGTGTCTGTTTCATCTGCTGTACTCTTCAGAAATACTAATTTTGTATTATCACTCAACCCACTCTCCATCTTTTTCATGTAGTCTGACTTGTCTATTATAATAACACCTTTACATTTATCAACGCGTAGTATTTTCACGTCTGCATTTTTGCTGATATCTTCAAGCACATTCAAATGTTGCTTATTGATATATGTTGGTCTGCGCGTTTAAACAACTTCAGATTTAATGCTTGATCATTTAAAGTTGCCTTAAACCAGTTTAATTCTAACTAATTATAGGTTCGAAATTGCATGCCAGTTCAAACAGCAATTCAAATACTGCCTGGAAATCAATATCGCGTATATCTGATGGATAAATCACATTGTTCTAGCCCACCGATAGCGCTTCTGTTGTTTGCTTGTCGATTTGTATTTGTGACAGTTTAAGCACGTGTTGGTCAATGTCAGTCTGTATTAAATTATCTATAATTTCCGGTTTTATATCATTTTCTAATTTCATCAATATTAATGTATCTTTCTTTCATCAAAATAACTGGCAAAAACTTCAGAGATCGCATGATTCGGATAGAACCGAGTTCATTCAAAAAACTTCAGATACATAACATTGCCCGTAACACCGCTTCGTCTTCATTTGACTGGTAAATTCTTGCATTTGCCAACCTTGTCAGATTCTTTAAATCAAGTTTGCGAGCTTGAAGTAAACACCAGTCCCATTGTATTTTAGCAGTCGTCGGACAACAGCAAAACTAGTGCCAGTCGATAACAAGTTAAATAAAATGGGATTGGGGTTTACCTCAAGCTCGCAAACATGATTTAAAGAATTGTTACCACCACCCGCACAATCATTGATTGTTTAATTGTATAACCATATCGGATTTCTTCAATTAACCTGTAATTTGGACCAGATCCCCTGGTTAACGTAATTAGTTCTTGCACTGATGGTTATGATATTTGTACAATAACATCCATTGCGCTATTAAAGTTTTAAGTCACTGAAACATCTTGTTTATTGATAGATTACTTTGGAATACAGTTTAAAATAAATTTCATAGTCTACTTTCTGCGTGCAAAGAGAAAAAAATCGTATTAGATACGAGAACCGTTTCTTCCGCTTGTTCTCCGTTTTTGAATGTACTACACAAGAAAGAGGTTAATGGCAAGTTAAATAGAACATTTTACCCTATATATATATATATATATATATATATATATATATATATATATATAACGGTTGCATTATAGCAATTTTGCGCCATTTGAATATAATTTAACAAAACTTCGCGGCAGTTTTCCAAGAATTGAAACACTGGTTGAAATTATGATGAATATATCGAGGAAAAATACAAATTATTGTTTGATTGAGTCAATTGTGAAATGGGTAAGTAAAATAAATAGAAGTGTATAGGACCAGAGTAAAGAAGCTCCGCATAAGCATCCCATTTATGAAGGATGTCGCTTTCCACACAACACAAAAGAAATTTGAAGCAAAAATAACACACACACACATTTAATGCAGCTAAAATACGCGTGTTATCTAATGTAACATATTTGCCTTTACCAGCAATTAACGAGGCACTGTTGTTAAGGTTGATCTCAAATATTATTTAACAATGTACATGCATAACTTGTCGATTAACTCACGTGGACCAATCGACCAGACCGAGTATGGTCAGAGTAAACGAATGGTGCAATACAAAAGCTTGTGTCATGTAAAATGGTGAATACACGTCTGCAATTGAGCATACATCGTTGAGAACTTGCACATGGCCTTACCGGACGTTGCTTTTAAGTTAATTATCAAGTGTAATAACATGAAGGTGTTAGAAATATATGAGGCTCTGAAGCTAAAACACTGCAGTTTAAGAGGAAAAAGTATGTTCGTGTTTTCAGCCTGAACTGGTTTTGACGCACACAAATGCTTGGGCGTTCTTCTATTTTAAATTTTTAATTTGGTTTAATTTTCTATTTGTATTGCCTTTCGAATATATATATATATATATATATATATATATATATATATATTTATATAAAGGTTACTATAGAAATATTACAAAACAATATTCGCTACTGGTTTTGAAAGATAGAGGAATCTTTATTTCTGACTATAAATACTAGATGAAATGATATTAATGAAGAAATGTTCAGCACCAAACAAATGTTTTTCTTTGTCATGAATATGTATTGAGTAATTCACACTATTTTTTAATCTCAAAGTTTTCCAAATATCCAATTAAAAATCGATTATTTGACCTGATTTTAGGTTATGACATGGACGCGAAAACCGTTTACGTTATATTGTGGATCATTACGCAGTTACAACAATGTATGTGTTGAATAATTTGTATTTTATAGTTATCGTTTATTATACTTATCGGGTAAAATGTTAATTACTGCTAAAATTTAAATTGCTCAATTCTTTAGCATTAGTCATTATTTGATAATAAGATAAATACATTAGTTTGAAGCAATTTTTTTCACTCAATGTGTACACCTTCAGTTAACATTATGTGAAACAAACTTGGTTAATTTATTCCGTCAAACTAATGTAAAATGATTCAGTTGTCACCAGAAGGATAAACCAAAGGCAGCATGAACGGAAAG
>JAQBSW010010310.1:0-24817 GCA_029291075.1 Eudiplozoon nipponicum
TGGTTAAATACAATGGGATTGGTGTTTACTTCAAGCTCGCAAACTTGATTTAAAGAAAAAAAAGTGACTAATGTTCCACTGCCATATAACCATAAGAAGCGAAACAAAAAAACTATAAATAACGACAAAAATAATAATATAGGC
Organism: Eudiplozoon nipponicum; assembly: GCA_029291075.1. Taxonomy (NCBI): domain Eukaryota; kingdom Metazoa; phylum Platyhelminthes; class Monogenea; order Mazocraeidea; family Diplozoidae; genus Eudiplozoon; species Eudiplozoon nipponicum. Next base: position 145 of record JAQBSW010010310.1, read on the forward strand.
AGAAAGATTATTAGTGAGATTTACGAGATAGAGAGAGAGAAAGAGAGTGCATAGCTACTATAACTATATTAATCAAGATATTTCACAGAAGTGAGGCAAACTAAACCTCTACACAACACCATTATGGCAAAGTCAGCTTTAATGCAAGGCAACATCAGCAATACAGCTTCCATGCAGGTTTCACTATATCACACCATAAGCAAACCAAATCTCGCAGATACCTTAGCCCTACAAAGAAAAGCAAGCTAAGAAAACGATTCTATTAAACATCTGCAACAAGATCGCAACTGAGCTCAATTCGATGCCATATCGCGAAGGGTTTCTAACCAAGAACTATGATGTGCACATAGACCCCATCCTAACAAACGAGTGGGTCTTATAAAAACCAATATAGATGTAAGTGAGATCAACTGTTTCTGCCATGTCAAAATCTGTTCACATTGTTTCTTACACCAATCTGGTGCTGGATGAGAGAACAGAGCTCTTCTGGGCAATCGAATTGAGGGCATACGCAAAACGTGACCGAGTCAACGAAGTTGATGAGACTCATTTGTTTTTCGAACGGGGAGCACTCGTTGGCAGATTCCAAAATACGTATACGGATTCTTTAAATCAAGTTTGCGAACTTCAAGTAAACACCAGTCCCATTGTATTTAACCAGTCGTCGAACAATATAACAAAACTACCGCCAGTCGCAACGCACTGACGGGTTTCGAACTTCCATGATCATCATCAGAGTACGACGGCAAACTGACTAGCGAGGATCAAACCGCAGTGCATATATATGGATTGCAAAATTTTATATGCGGCTCTCAGCTTTAGTAGTCTTGCATACATAGTACGTGACTGGAAATGTCGGCTGAACAATTTCTATGTAGTCATGAACATTTCAAGAATCGTTACCACCACCCGCGCAATCAATTATTGATTAGTTGAATTGCCTATATATTTGTGTGTGGCGAAAGCTACAAAGAGCTAATGTTCATGACTGCACAGAAATTGTGCAGCCGACATTTCCAGTTACGTACAATGTATGCAAGAGTATTATAGGTGAGAGCCGCATATAAAATTTTGCAGTCCATATATATTCAATGCGGTTTGATCCTCGCTAGTCAGTTTGCCGTCGTACTCTAATGGTGATCATGGAAGTTCGAAACCCGTCAGTGCGTTGCGACTGGCGCTAGTTTTGTTATGTTGTTCGACGACTGGTCCAAAACAATTGGATTGGTGTTTACTTCAAGCTCGCAAACTTTATTTAAAGACCTGTTCTACCACCTGCGCAATCAATTATTGATTACGTATACGGATATCAACGTTAGTTGTTCATTTTTGGTAACCAACATGTGTTATGTTTCTCAAACAACGATGATCGAATGCCTGTAAGCGTCTAAAATCATCAACTCTACGAGGTGAATTTTCACTAGCGTATAGCAAAACTATGCGAACATATGCATTGTAAACACGACCTTTAAGGTAGAGCGAAATACTCGCGTTTCTTCATAAATGGCGAAGGTTCGAGAAAGCTACTCTAGCTTTCGTGATTCTCATTCTCATTTCCTCATACATATTGCTAATGTTATTGATCAAGCTCCCAACCTATGTAAATCTGTCAACTATGTCTAGATCCTCATTCTGAAATCGCAGAGTTGGAATGAGTGGTGGGAGATCATTTAAAAGTATCTTACATTTAAAGAGTGCGAATTTAATACCGAGAGACGAAACGTCTTTTAATCTATTCAAGGTGGCCTGAGCAGCATCTCGATTGTCGAATAATAGTACAATATCGTCTGCATAGTCAAGATAGACTAGTTTACCGCTGGGGAGAACTTAAACACATGAATCCTGAATTTGTAGAAGAGTGGTGTTCATAATAGCATCGATTACAAAATTAAACGAAAATGGGGAAGTGGACAGCCTTGATGAATGCCAATGCTAGCTATAAATTTGTGCGTTAATTCGTTGTAGACCTTAACGCGACCACAAGTATTTTTGTAGAGAGCACGTACAATATTAACAAACTTTGTGGGCACAACACTTTTTGACAGAATATGGAATAACACATTGGGATTTACTGAGTCAAATGCATCCTTGAAGTCCAGAAAGTCGCCTATTATGGGACGGTGATATAAATGTTTCTGTTCAATAACTTGCCTAAACGTAAAAATATTATCTATAAAACCTCGTCCTGAGCGGAATCCGGCCTCATCTTATCTAGTGTGTGATTCACATGAAGCGCTAAGATGACAGAAGGCATCGAAGCAAATAATCTAGACACGACTAGAATCATGCTTATACCACGGAGGTTATCGCACGAGACACGATTGCCATTTTGAAAATAGATATGATGGTCGACTTAATCCAATCAAGTGGTACGATCTCCTCATTTCAAATAGTACGAAAACTTCTAGTCAACACTCCCGAAAATCTATCGCCACCATACTTAAATAATGCCGGAAGCAAATCACCAGGGCCTGCGGCTTTGCGACGTTTAAGAGACAGGATTGTATCCCGTATTTCTAACCCTGATGGTTCTTCGAAAATAACATTCCACACTGTTGATACAGGCATGTTTTCGGGAATCGGAACTGACGTGTTCAGTCCACCTATGAAGACGAATTATTTTATCGGTTAATAAATTGTTGTTAATACCATTTATACTTTCGCTAACTTTTAATTTTCTCGGATCTTTTGCGCGAATAAGTTGGAACAAACAGCGACCATTATCTGACGCGAACACTTCTACCATATCTACAGCCTTTCTTGTCCAAAAGGATTTGAGATCGACTTTTAGACTCCGCTTAAGCTGGCGTCTTACATTGAGCCGAGCCAGGTTGACTTTAGCGATTTGTTTCGAGTACCTCCATAGATTTCACAGAGAGCCAATGATTATTTCTACGGGGGCGTACAATGCCACATACAGCATTACATGCATTGTGCATAGTGTAACTTATCTTGGACCAAAGTAAATTAGAATTTTCGCCACCAAGACCAATTAGTTTTGACTTCAGAATATCTTCATATTTTTGTCGGAAGGGTGGTTGTTTGAGTTTGCTTACTTCTATTTGGGGTTTATTCTTATTTATTCTCCAGGAAAATTTAAGTGCAAATCTACAACGGATAAGTGAATGATCCGAGTCGACATATGTGTTCCAAAAAGAACGATAAGCCTGGATACAATCACGCCAAATATAACTAATTGCTACATGATCTGTTTGAGTCCACCGTTGTCCGAGTGCAGGAGGATGCCATGTGGCGCAAGGTCTAACACTACTTGTGAAGTTCGTACTATTTAAATACAATCTATGTTCTGCGCAGCTATCCAAAAAGCTGTTCAACATTATCGTTGCGCGTCAAGATGAGAGAATATCTTCCACCTAAATAAAATTCTGCGTTACTTAAGCGCCCAACTTGAGCATTCATGTCACCCATAACCAAGATTTTATCTGAACTTCGTGCCCTACCTAGTAAATAGCTTATTTCGGAGTAAAAAGCATCCTTGCTTTCATTTGGGTTGCAATCGGTAGGAGCATATGCAAAAACATTGAAATGGCAACGTTGATTACGGTTTTTTTCCATTGATTTTAGTAGATATAATTAACGTGCCGCACACAGCCGACTATTCAAAGGGATCTCTTTAATTAAGCAAGCTTCAGTTCGTGGGCTAAGGAATATACCAACGCTCCGTTTACCGGCCTAAGAAAACTCCTTGGAACCAGATGTTTGAAGCCAATAAGGCGTAGATAGGGATGGTGCCACTACACATTTAACAATAAAAGTTATTGCGCAGTTAGACCAAACTCAAGGCTTCATATGAAACGGGATGGAAATTTAACCTTACTCCAAAATTATGGTTTCATTACTCTTTGCATGTATGGTACATATTTCATATGAGTTGGCTTTGAAGACTAATTACGGCAGATCTAATTTGAAGTTGGTTTCATGAGTGCTTGAATCATCGTCATCATTACCCACAAAAATAAAATAGCTTTGAATAATTGATGATTCACAGCCACAAAAGAATGCTTTATGAAACCAGGAATCCAGTTCAAATGTACATACTGACTTGATAGCCTAGACCCGTATACCATTTAGTTTAGGTTAGATTAACTATAAGGCCAAATGACATCTGCAGTACGTATCGATTCATATACAATACCAAACTTCGCAATGAACTTAGTCTAACTGCGAAAAATTAGTTAGGAAAGTTTTACAAGAAATCTGTAACAATATCACCACTGAACTTAATTCAATGCCACATCACACAGGGTTTCTAACCAAGACGTTTGATGAACAGTTGGCTCCATCCTGCTAGACAAACGGATACCGTATAGACCAAATTGATTGTAGTTGATTTGTTTTAGCCATGTCAAAACCTGACAACCTTGTTTCTTACGCAAATATAGTGCTGGCAGAAGGCAAACTTAAATCGAGAGCTAGCGAGCAAAGTTGATAGACCCTTGCTTGTTTGCCTAACAAGCTTGTGTTGGCTGCCAAAGTAATACGTCTACGAATTTCAAATTTTCTTATTCAATGTTGGTAAACTATATTGGCTACGCTACTCAAACCATGGTGGTTGAATGCAGTAAAAAAAACTTCGCCCTAGCAGGCATCCAGGTTTTTCAGTATGACATCAAGCTTATACAACGATGGTTATCATACGAATTACGATAGTCTTCTTTGAAGTAATGAATGATGAGTGACTCACTCCAAGAAACGACACGGTACCCTCATTCAATATAAAACATAAAAGATTATGTTTAAATTAGAAGATTAAATTCCATGATTTTAATTCTGCTTTATTGTTCGAGATAAGCGCTCCGCATTCTGGATACGTGCATACGATTGTAAGTCGGGACTGATTTAGGTGTCAAAAGACGTATTCAGACCATCTATCGACTATTATATACTTATTATAATCACGTATTGTATCGCCAACTTATACTTTTCTAGAGTTCGTTTCACGAAAAAGTGCGAAGAAACATCAGCTGTTAACCTATGCGACGCTTCTTCTGAATATTCAGTCTTTCTGACAAAAATGATTCTAAGTCAGCTTCCAGATTGTACGTAATTTGGTGTCTAATAGCTCAAAGAGTATTATTATAATGCGAGCTATGAGAAACTTGGCACTTAGTTTCGAGAATCTCAACATAATTTTCAAAGACCCAGAGACAAATTCTACGGCGGCTAACAATATCAAAAGCATTTACATTATCCACTGTTTTCTTTCGAGGGTAGTAGATTTGCACTATCAAATTTGCAAAAATCCGATTGATAACCATTTTCAAGTAAGAATCATGTTCGGCTTCGTGATGGCTGGGTGCTAATTCGTGCCTTTCCTCCGAAGGCTTCAACATCATTCTTACTAACCACATGAAATGAGGTACGGTCTAATCTTCAAGACAGAAATGTCATATACAGTAGTAACAAATAATTACAAAGCAGATCTTATCTTTGTTCACAGTGAGTTAAAAATTTCACGATCAAGACTAGTTAACATCAATTTTATTAGAAAGATGTTTGTTTAAGTTTTCTTACATTTGGTTGAGGTTTAATCTAGTTTAGCCATCCAAAAAACGCGTGTTTATTTAAAAGGGATTACTAAAATAACGATGGTTAACATACGTGTTCCAAAACAAATGTCAGTCCTGGATGCAACAACACCATCTAATAGATAAATTATCTGATTAAATCCAACTTGTCTGTGGGCTGGAGGACGCATTGTAGTGCAACGCCTTAAACGAAGTCCAACGTTTGATCTATTCAAATATTGTAAAAAAATTTCGCAGTTATCTAACGTTCGTCAATCACTATCGTTGCGCTTCAAGTGTGAAGTGTATCTGTTACATCGAAAATATTCTGCGTTGCTTTGGCTTCCAATGTGAGCATTCATATCACCCATAACTAGGGCTATACTTGAACTTTACGCTCTATTTAGTAGTGGAGTATAAAGTGTCTCTGCTGTCGTCTTTCTTGAAATCAATAGGAGCATATGCAAAAATTAAAAAAAAATAGAACATTAATTAAGGTTTCTGAAATTCCTTTTAGCAGGCACCTCCAAGCATACAGTGCAAAATTGGCTGTCTACGGGGATCTATTTTGTTCTAAGTATTTAAGTTTGTAAATCAATAACAATACCACCATCGCATTTCCCAGCATTGGGAACTCCGTAGTTTGAGGTTCGAAGCCAATAACGCATAGATAGGGATAACGGAACTTGTTCCTCAATATTCTTATTTTTCTTATTCAATACAATATAATAGACTGTAATCTAGAGGAGCCAATTGCATTAAAGCATAATTAATCAGGCCCCTCTACTGAATCCTGTTTACCTTTAAACTCTTGCATAGTTTTGGCAATTTAATTGTCTCATGATCAGTAACTGATCGGCGCACCGTGGTCATGTGATCAATATCATGATTAATAATATCAGTCAAAAGATAACTGGTCTACCACTTTCGCGATTCCAGCAAACCAAATAATTTTCTTCGATGGATTAGCGATCAGGAAGTGGAATTTTACCGTTTCAAACAGTTTCAACAAGCGTAATCGACGTCCCGTAACAAAACCCGATGGTAAAGGAAAGTTAAATAACGGCCGTACACAAGTAGTTGATTCGAGGTAATACAACGCTTAACGAAAATATATAGGCCATGGCAACATAAAGCAGGATCGACAGCATACTTGACGTAAAGACCTTGGATTTGTTGCTGAGTGAAATGACAGTCATTTCATTGTTTGCAAAAAATAGCAAGTTAAATCCTAATACGTCTTGCGTCATCAGAGACTTTAGGTGAACGAAATCTTTGACTAGCAGTAGCAACAAATTGAATAAAATTGGGTCGTTTAATATGCGCTTAGCTTCAGGTTATAACAAACAGACACTTCTGAGTTCAATAACTCCCTGAAGCTCTCCCTTTGCTTCTGCCTTCAAAACAGTAGCGTCAACTTATTCGATAGTCCACAAACCAGGTACCACCCCAGATCTTCATTTCGAGGTGTTCCAATGACCTCAGCAATTGCTGATTCGAAAATATAATTAAACATGATGTAAATAATGACACGTTATTGTCGAACACCATAGTGAATCGAATACATGCCGGTGGGTCATTGCAACGGTCTTCGAGAAATCGAAAATTTTTGCTGGGACGTCAGCAATCATCATAGCTCGACATAAGCAAGACAGAAATGAAAGCGGCTGAGTAGTCTAGGATAGCAACAATAGTGAATCTCAAATAACGTTGGCGCAGATTATGGAGGCGTGGATTAATTTCACACACTTATTGTATTTCCTGTCGAAACTCTGTCTGAGCTGGCCTATTTCGCTTCTCTCGCTCTTCTCCAGTCTTTGTGTGAATGATAGCGATGACATCCTTTGATGCAGTACGAGGCAAATTGACACAACAATAGTTGGCAGGTATTTGTAGGTTTGCCACACAGCGGCAATCTTCCACTCGTTTGAGACGGATTCCTTCTTCAAGATTGTAGTATTTGGTTTGTCCAGATCCTTCTGAGTCTTTATTCCACCGACTCCGATTTTGAGTGACAGCTGAATATTGAAAAAAATATTCTATCGAGAAATCTAGTGCTCGCAGGTTGTCAAGCCAGAAATTTCAATGGCCATGAGCCAATATACATACGTCTAGATTATACCATTTAAAATTCCAATATTTCTTTCAAAAATATAGAGTGAGTGCCGATTGATACTGATGAATCGTTAGTAAGCAGACAACGCATATTTAAATTGGATTATATCGCTTGTTTATACTGACAGCGACATATCCTTTGAGTCCTATTTTAACTGATTTGCTACTAGATACGCAGTATCCCATAAATAATTGCATATACATTGCTTGTGCGTATCAAACATTGAATATTATGATTACCACTAAATGAGATAATCGTGGTACACAGATATTAGAGAACAAAGCTTTGCTGAAGGAGCAGATGTTCAGAATTTATCGTTTTTTCAATTTTTGTTTTGCTACCTTTTACATGTCTGATGCATATTCTATATAATGAGTCGACTATGATATCACGAAGCGAAAAACTTCACTTTAAAATTGACTCCATCACTGCTTGAATACACATACGCATAGGAGATTGTACCGTCCAACTGTCCAAAATTTTCCTACAAATATAAAGCGCGTTCTCTCCTATGATAATTCGGCAGTAATCTCAAAACCAATGTGTACGTGAGAGTATACCTGTTGTTCATGCTGACTTTGGTTTATCCTCCTGGTCCTATTTGAACTAATCTGTTACTAAGTGTGCAAATCCTAATGCAAGTGCACATATTTTAATTCTCCTCAACAAAAAATAGATAACTTATTTAAATAATGTTATAATTATCGCGAAACATGCTAACTGATATCTATCAATACCAGAGTGTACGGATTTTCTGTAATAACATGCGTTCAGAGGTATGCATAATTCTCATGTATGGCGAAATTTATCATATCTCAAAATCTCCTGTATTGGTATCATGTACCGACTCGGTACTCTTTACAAACTCGGTAAATAGTTGACATTGAAGTTGCATTGTCGAATACTTTATATTAAATTAACTCAATTACTGCTTGAATACACATTCTTGTAAAAGATTGCACCCTCCAACTGCCTCATATTTCTTGACAGAATATATAGTGGGTATAGGGCGTAATACCGGCCCAATTGTCTCCAGTAAGCACAAAATGCAAGTATACGTGAGAGTATATCTTTCGCATCGTGATTAGTAGAATTCGCAAGGAAATTGCTCCAGCCACGTGGCGGATGAATAACATAACTGGATTAATGTAGGCAATAAACAGATAGCTGTTTCAGCACGTAACCATATATTCGATTCAACGAAATAGCAGTGATAATTCTGTCAATGGAATACGGGTGCCACGAGTTTATGAAGCGCAGCTCCTCAAACACTTTACAAATTTCTTTAATTTACAACATTGCAAATTATCAGTTAATGATTAAAAGACCGCTTGACAAGGTTACGAAGTATCATAATTGACCAAACAGCCGCCAGATACGATGGCCTACCCCACGAATATCGCACAATTGATTGAATAGTGACTCAAAAAGATCTTCAAACACACATTTCCACAATCTGAAGAGAGAAATCCGTCCTGAATGGGTCTAAAAATGACGCCACGGTATTCATTCACAAAAAAGTTGGAAGTTGCACTTCTGTCAACTAACAACTACTATTTTAGATTTTTTGTGTCGATTCAAAGTTCATCACTGCTATTATCCTCCGAATGATTTACGAAGAGTGAGAGGAATTTACTTGGCCAATTCAGGCAAAGATTCGTTCAGGAATAGGATGCATGGACAAAATTCAGTCAAACCGCCGCAATATTGAGTTGAGTCGTCGATATTAGAAGCTTAATATTGCTGCTTCAAGATAAAATCCAGCAGTCGATATTGTTCGACGTTATATTCAATGATGCCGTACAGACGACAAAAGTTCGATCGCATGAAGCTTGTTATTATGAATTACGAAGTATATTTTAAAAATATTACTTTAATCGAGGTATCGAACTTGATAAAAACATCTGAACCATAATCTACATACATTTGTTAGTATAAGCTAAGCATTGTAGTGTAGAAAAGGCAATTCATCCAGTAGACCAGTTTCGTTCTTATTGGGAACTCATCATTTAATGTCAAGAATTTGCCGCGGACAAGGCGCGAACCTGGGTATACCCGCTTCGGAATCTGTTGCTCTAACCACTGAGAAAACCTGTCGCACAAGACACAATTTTAAATTATATACTAAATTAGATTTTTATGTTAGCCTTTTCTTTAGGGATCTATATGTTATCCATTTAGGCCCAAGGTTGTGATCTTGATATTGCTTACTTTATACTGGCGATGAATTGTCATTTTGTTTTTAATTGATAGCTAAGTGCCAAATGACATTAGTAATAAGCAAAATTTACGAGTTAATCAACCGGTCTTATCATCAAAAGCCGTTAAAGAGCACCGATTGCGTTAGTTCTGACATGTATTGAGACCATCTCTACATGCTAATGAGGCAACTTCAATAGATGATCCGAACCGCAGTGGTAGACTAGCAATTCTGTGGCCGAGTACACTTATTGTCAATATTGGTCATTTGGTTACGTCATACAGTACTCTCAATCACTCAATTTAGCCATAATCTAAGGGTTTAGTGAAAAACGGTCCAGTAGATGTCTGGTAAATTTTTCATAATTGGCAAATGCTCTTCTGAAACTCGCGCTCTGTGAAACATTTATATTTATGTTTGTATGAATTATAGCCCTCCGTAATAATTTCATTAAGGTTGATTCTGCTGAGTGCAATGTAACTCTAGACAATCTCTCGAAAAACGGTGTCATTGAAATTCTAGTGTTAAAAAGACTATTTACATTTGCACAATTGGCAACATAAGGATGTACAATGAATTATTACCAGCAGAACCCACTATTTTTATTCCTTTTTAACCATGTAATAAATTACATTTCAAATTTTTCTCCAACATATGTTGCGAATGCTGGCGACGAAGTTCTTACAGGTGGCAGAGTAGTTGATTCGATCAATATAGACAATATTGTCTTATTATTCAGAAATCGAGATTTGGCTCATGCTACTTTGGACAGATTAGTAGTCACCCATCTGCCTTCTAGTATGGTTTTCCATTTAGAAATGTAAAATTATACTACATAAAATGGACATATTTTTATCGCCTACGACGTAATAAAATGAGCGTAAAAATTACATTTAGATTCTTTTAATATCGTTGTCAGTTCAATCAATTTTTGTCTACCGATCATCATGAACTTAATTCATATTACTAATACCATAATACCATCATGCTATCGTTTTCCAGAAACTAATCATTCCGTAATTAAAAAGTATCTAAACGAAAATAGAAGCAAATCCAATTAAAACAATACATACAAAAAACCTGACTAAAAACTCAGAACTAAGAGTACGGGCACAACACATCTTATTAACTCATAATAACGAATAGAGTATAGCTTTAGCAGTTCACAAGATGAGACATTTCATTGACTGGAATGCATTTGGCCAACTCTGCGAAGTTATAACATGCAGTGAAATAATCAGTCATAACTACAAAAACTACTGATGTTCTCCCAGATCCATGTTGTACTCTTATCCACCGAGCCTCGTCACTTCTATCCAATACGTATGGTCTTCAATCATGCTAAGAACACTTTTTAAGTCTTGCAACAATATGGCTTGGAATTCATAACTACACAGTTTGTAACAAATCCGCGTTTACTCACTTCGACAAATGACGACCTCATTCAGCTTACGATAAAGAAGCGATCGCTTAGCGTCGAAAGGCTACCGATTTTCTTCTAAAATTCGCAGTTATCAAGGACCAACTGTTTCCCAAATCAAAGAGATTGAATATCAATTTTTTTGGTTTTTCTGAAGACTACTTGAGCTTTCTTTTTAATAGATACTCCACAAACTCTACTTCGGCAGAGACGATCGGTGATGGCGACATACGTAGTCTGCACGAATTTTTCGTCTAGCAAACAAGAAACCTGAAAGCTATCGAAAATCTGAAATCAAAACACAAAGTTGATCAGCACTATATCTCCTTTGACATGATTGCTCTCCCGGGTTGGAACTATGTAACAGCTTGCTGAAGTTTTAACACACATATTTATTGCCTCTTTACTCATGGAATGGCTAAAGTCGAAGATTTTGCATAATCCAAAATGCAGTAATTTGTCAATATCCTCCTTTAAGGATCTCCATCATTCCAGCGTTCACTTAGATTCGTGGCAGAGTACATTAAAACGAAATATACCATTTAATTAAATCAATACCTATGTCCTCTCTTTTGTACGATCAACATAAATTTCTGAATGGATAATTTTTTCGACTAATCTAGCTTGTGTCCATAGTATCGGTCATTAGATTTCTCAAGATCAAAAAAAACTCTTCTTACTGGATAGATCCAATGAATTCGATACGGTCTCTTTTAACACGATTGAATCCGCCTTTTAAGTAATGGTATCTGTGGTCGCATCCTTAAGCTTATTAGTTACTATTCCTGAAACCGGTCCATATCTGCAAGAAACCACAATACCTTTTTGAGAACAGCTTTTATTTCTTTTGATTTTCCACAGGGCCTAGTACTGGACCTTATATTTTCAACCTAGAATTTGTACAGATTTAGGTCGCGAATAACAAATTCCATCTGCTTAAATGTCAATTATATTATGGTAGATTTCAGTAGACCAGCTACTCTTGATTATCTCGCATCTCCAATTGCTCAGCTGTTATCTTAACTGCAAGCGCAACAGCGATATTGGCCGTAAACTCAACCCGGATAGAACTCGCTTGATGAAACTTAGTCCCGATCCGTACCCATTCGACGAATATGAACCTTTCCCTAGATATAGATACTCAATTTTGTCATAAAAAACCCCCACTATCTCTTAATTACTAGACTTCTCACTGGATTTTAACTAATTAACATCAAACCTCTTAATTGGGCTCGTGTAATATAAATCAAGGCACTAAACTGCATCCTTAAATTTATTTTATTCAAAGTTTACGCACCTACCCTCATATTCTATCCCTTCACGTTGATTTCCTCTCTTGCCTTAGAGTAGATTTCTATCGCTTGCTAAAACGTGCTTTTCCTCTTGGTCAAATCAATCGAGGACGTCTCTTCAAAAATCTCATAGTCTTATGGGCTAATCGCCACATAGTGGTATCTCTTTTTTACAGAAGGTCTCAACTCGCCTTACTTTGTCGAATTTCTCTCATCCTCATCATTCATGTACCAAGCATATTTGGAGTTCTTAACTCAATCCAATCATACCACCAACATTTTTGCCAATGTCCAAAATTTTTAAAGGCCAAAAAGGTTTTCATCACATTAAATGTGGAGACAATAACTCTATCACACAATGAGACTAGGAAACTGGTTAACGTACACGTCATAAATTAATAGCTAAGATAAAATTGGCTGCAAGCTGAATGTGTTCCTTTCGCACTCGCAAGACACGATGTCGTCGTTATGGATACCTATAGCCTTTACGCTGGATATAGGACTCTATTAGTGACCGTCAAATAGTATCAAGGGCCCACCCCACGCCTACACCCCATAATAGCCTGACTGTTAGCCATTTCACATAGAAAAAGATCTTCCTTTTATTTCAGCTTCTTCAGGGGATCCTCGTCAAAATTTGAAGACGTTATTTTGCAGTTATCCGCCTAGTTTGACTTCACCACATTCTTTAACAAGTCACAGCTCCTCCATCGGCTCCCATTATAATTCGATGACAAATTTTTCATCCGCCGTTTCGGGATTCTTTATTTCCGCTAGTCACTAACCAACTGTGTTTGACTCTCCGTAGGCTAAAACTCTTTCAAACTAAGGTAGAACTGTACATCTTATTAACTCATAATAACGAATAGAGTATAGCTTTAGCAGTTCACAAGATGAGACATTTCATTGACTGGAATGCATTCGGCCAACTCTGCGAAGTTATAACATGCAGTGAAATAATCAGTCATAACTACAAAAACTACTGATGTTCTCCCAGATCCATGTTGTACTCTTATCCACCGAGCCTCGTCACTTCTATCCAATACGTATGGTCTTCAATCATGCTAAGAACACTTTTTAAGTCTTGCAACAATATGGCTTGGAATTCATAACTACACAGTTTGTAACAAATCCGCGTTTACTCACTTCGACAAATGACGACCTCATTCAGCTTACGATAAAGAAGCGATCGCTTAGCGTCGAAAGGCTACCGATTTTCTTCTAAAATTCGCAGTTATCAAGGACCAACTGTTTCCCAAATCAAAGAGATTGAATATCAATTTTTTTGGTTTTTCTGAAGACTACTTGAGCTTTCTTTTTAATAGATACTCCACAAACTCTACTTCGGCAGAGACGATCGGTGATGGCGACATACGTAGTCTGCACGAATTTTTCGTCTAGCAAACAAGAAACCTGAAAGCTATCGAAAATCTGAAATCAAAACACAAAGTTGATCAGCACTATATCTCCTTTGACATGATTGCTCTCCCGGGTTGGAACTATGTAACAGCTTGCTGAAGTTTTAACACACATATTTATTGCCTCTTTACTCATGGAATGGCTAAAGTCGAAGATTTTGCATAATCCAAAATGCAGTAATTTGTCAATATCCTCCTTTAAGGATCTCCATCATTCCAGCGTTCACTTAGATTCGTGGCAGAGTACATTAAAACGAAATATACCATTTAATTAAATCAATACCTATGTCCTCTCTTTTGTACGATCAACATAAATTTCTGAATGGATAATTTTTTCGACTAATCTAGCTTGTGTCCATAGTATCGGTCATTAGATTTCTCAAGATCAAAAAAACTCTTCTTACTGGATAGATCCAATGAATTCGATACGGTCTCTTTTAACACGATTGATTCCGAAACCAACCTACTACAAGAAACCTTGCGTTACTTATGTAGAGAAGTTGCTAGTATACGTCGAGAAATTTCGCAATTTCAGAGTCAGGACAGAAATACAAGACGTCGTGGGAGTCACTGTCGTCAACGTTTCGATGGGCCACGCGGATGGCGTAGGGTACATTGCGAATACGGACGAAGTGCAAAGTGCCAAGGTGAGAATTTCATACACTCGCGGTTAGGTGGACCCAGAGGGAAAGGAAACACTAAACCGATAGAGAGGAATCCATCACCGGGAAAAGGATGAAACCCCCGCTAGTAGGAGCCGTAGGGGGGTTCCATTGCAAAGGCTCCCAGATATGCCTTTAAAAGGCATACTTAAGGCAAAAGTAAAAGATGCGACAAGATCAAATAGCACCGATACAGAAGGCAAGAGAGTCAGATTCTTCCTAAGCGGAGATCTGGAAAACATTGCCGGATTATCCAGCAACAAATTCATTATTAAAGATGAATTAACTGGACTGGAGTTTCTAATCGATACGGGTGCTGAAGTAAGCATAGTTAGGTCAGACGTGGTGGAAGCAGATTGCCCCACATTTGATTATCAACTATGGGCCGCAAATGGTAGTCCGATAGGAGTTAAGGGATGAAAGAAATGTCGGTGACATTAGGCCAGAAATCTTCTTTTACATGGAATTTTCTCGTAGCCGATGTCAAGGACCATATCATTGGGATGGATTTCTTGACACACTTCAAACTGACATTAGATCCCAAAGCTAGGACTATCGCAGAAGGCGTAGGGGTGTTAACACATACTGAGTCTAACACATCGGCAGTTAGAACAGTTCTTTTACCCCGTCCCACAGTCGCACATGACTTTGCCGATATCATCGAGAAGCACCTAGCAGTGTTTCAGCCTTTCAGTGCCAAAAGGACAGGATTGAAGACAGGAGTAGAACACCAAATAGAATTGGTGGCTCCGTTGCCTTGTTCACCAAAGGCTCAACCATTGGCACAACACAAGCAACAAGTTGCTGTGTCTGAATTTCACCAATTGCGCGAAGAGGGGATTTGTAGAAGGTCAAATTCCAATTTTGCTTCCCCAATAGTGGTAGTTCCCAAACCTGAACCGGGTCAATGGAGGGTTTGTGGGAATTATCGTCTATTAAACTCAGTGACGAAGGGTGATTCTTATCCTCTCCCTAACCAGAGTACTCTACTCCGAGATATAATGGGATATGAGGTTTATTCAACTTTAGATCTCCAGAAAGCGTACTATCAGATACCAATGGAGGAAAGTTCTATACCACTCACCGCAGTCAGATTTCCAGGAGGGGGTCGCATGAATTTCTTCGAATGCCTTTTGGTTTGAAAAATGCCAGTCAGACATTCCAGCGTTTGGCTGAAGAAATCCTTCAGAATTGTCCATTTGCGATGGTGTACATAGACGACATTATAATTTTTAGTCGCTCACGTGATTAACATCGTAAGCATTTGGAAACGTTTTTGACCAGGCTAGAACAATATTGATTAGTGGTCAAACCTAATAAGAGTAACATCGGATGCTCTTCAGTTATATATCTTGGTCATATACTTTCCAAAGTCGGAATTGAACATTTGGAAGGCCAAAATCCAAGCTATTAAGGACGTTACAGAGCCCCGAACCGTGCGCCAGCTGCGAAGGTTCTTAGGCATGTTTAGCTATTACCGTCGCTTCATTCTACGTCTAGCTGGAATTCTAGGATCGTTGATACGCCATCTCACTCGTGGAAAGAGCACGATTAGGAAGTCTTGGCCTATAAACTTGAGTCCAGAAGACCGAGAAAATTTCTAGAGGGCCAAAGAAATGCTAAGTAAAGTAACCACACAAGTACCTGTAGATTGGGAGAAACCATTCGAGCTAATCACAGATGCCTCAGATGTTGCAATAGGGGCAGTGCTACAGCAAAGAGATCAGGACATAGTAAGACCGATTGGGTTTTATAGCCGTAAGCTTAATGGTTGAGAAAAACGTTATGATACGTTTGGTAAAGAGCTTCTAGCAGTGTATGCCGCAGTGCTACATTTTGAGCATTTCTTAGATGGTCATAAATTTAAGTTATTGACCGATCATAAGCCGTTGATCAGTATACTCTCGTAGGGTAAATTCCCAACTAACCCGGTTATCAGAGTTCGATTTCACTGTCTCATATTCCTGGTAAAGAGAATGTGATAGCCGATGCACTTAGCAGACAGAATGAAGTCGATGTCGAGCTGATATTTCAATGTCCGTTGAAGAATCTAGATGATTCTATGCATAATTTAGTTACTCAAAACGATGAAGCACAAGGATTGGATCCCTTTACCTTAGTCTTGTCCAAAAGACCAGGATATCTACGTAAGCTCCTGATTGGCAAGTGGTTTTTATGTGAAACGTCCAGAAGTCAACCACGACCATATGTGTTGTTGGAGTTATGGGCCAAAATTATCAAAGTATTACACGATATGGGACATCCATCCATAAAAGCCACCATTCGATTAGTTAAAGACGAATACGCATGGCCGCACATGTCTAAAGACATACGGGTATGGGTAAGAGCCTGTGCCAAGTGTCAAACGTGTAAGGTGTGGAGACATACCAGAACCGAGATACAGAATATTGGGATACCAATTGGACGGTTCAGACACGTACATATAGACATTGTCGAAATGCCTGAGGTCAATGGCCAAAAATATTTGCTAACTATGGTAGATCGATTTAGTCGCCAATTCGAAGTAGCGATTTTAAAAGATATGACAGCGCAAGAAGTCTTGTTCGCGTTCCTACATAATTGGATATCGCGTTATGGTGTTCCGGAAAAGGTCACTAGTGATCGCGGTAGTCAATTTATGTCCGAGCTTTTCGAAAGATCTCTCAACATCATGGGAACAACTGTATTGCATACTAGCGCATACAACCCACGAGCAAATGGGATGGTAGAAAGGCTGAATCGTGAACTGAAAGCTGCGTTAAGGTGTACTAGTGGAACAAGCTGGATACACGATCTTCCTATAGTACTAATCGCCATGCACAACAGATATAGGGCAAAATTAGGAACTTCAATAGCAGAATTGGTTTACGGAGAACCATTAAGGTTGCCTGGAGATCTTCTAATAGAACCTCCAAGTAGTCTTGATTGGGCTTCTAATTATGTAGATTGGTTTGTAGGAGCACTTAGAGACAAGATGTGTCGTTTGGCTCCGATCAAGACTAGAAAAGCAAAAACCAAGTGTTATGTGTCCTCGGATATAAGATCGGCTTCGAATGTTTATGTGACTAATGAAAATAGGAAGAATTGCCTGACACCACTTTACAAAGGACCATATAAGGTCAAGAGGGTGACTGACAAGAATGTCATCATAGAGGTAAATGACATTGAGGATTGTGTTACTTTGGATCGTTGCATTCCACAGTTTATCTGGATAGACGACAGGACTGAATTATCAGATGAGTTGAATAACCATCGTTCCATGGACGAATATGATGTGTGCAATCCAATCACACAGGCATATAACACAACGAAGAAACTTTCACAAGACGCATTATCGAACATATAAAAATCTTATTCTACCGAGTTACAAGATGAAAACAATATTTCAACACCAGGCGAAGCAGCAGCACCAGTGACAACTGTACAGGGCGCAATGCCAACTTTAGTGGCGTCATTATGCACAACTTTTTCTGGAAGAGTACAACATCAGCCGAAGAATGATGATTACGTCTATTATTAGCCGTCTTTTTTGAGAAGGTGGTGTATGTGGAGGAAGATATTTCCTCCGACAAAATTAAAGTGACAATAATTGATAAATTTAAACCACCTTGGCTGATTGAAACGAATTTTATTTAAAACGAAATTATTCGTTTATTTTCTAGAACTTTCTTTGTTTAAATACTTGACAGTATATATACTTTGAATTGTGCGCAGTTTCAGTTATCTGTTGTAATATACTCGACGTGCTGCATTTATCTCATTTCATCCATTTAACATGTACTCGATGTCCACAATATATTTCTGCTAACACCGTCTTATATTTTTAATCGAACATATTGGGACATTCTGGAACAGGTAATTTAATAATTCTGTTTTTCACGTCTATTTCTTTTCAGATTATTTGTTTGGGTGTTTTGTAACGTGAAAGGTTTCATATTCCGATTGCCCAACATTATGCATCAAATTAATAATTAATTACGATCGACATGGAAGCTAATCTTAAATTTGAGGACACTAGCAAATTAGCTCAAGACATGGCAGGTATGAATTTAACAGATATGAATTAAAGTACAAGCTTGTCAGATTCTATTATACAATTGAAGACTGATCACGATCTGGCATCTATGGGGTTCTCAGATAACAATACGTATAGAGCCTCTACAAAATTCGGCGACCGCGCCAGTCCAAGAATATTCAGTCTACCACCATACAAATCAGAAAAACGCTAGTGTTGGGTCGGGGATGCCCAAATGATATTTAGCGCTTATAATATAGTACGCCCTATGGAAAAATTGGTTGTGGCATGGATGGCATTGCCTGAAAATTTCTTAAACGCCTTGGAAAATTTCAGAGACAAAACTGTGAAAGAAAAACTGTACAATGCATTTTAGTTATTAATGGCCGAAATCCAACAGAGATATCAGCCTGGAAGATCGGCACAAATGTGTGAATTATTACGTCAACTACCATCAGAGTTTTATGATCGACTTTGCACGAAAGCTTCCAAATTGAATATATCCAGAGATGTGGTAAATTCTATTTTTACAGCTGAGCTACCGTCCAGGCTTAGAACCACATTAGAAGTATTTGATACAATGAGTATTGATTGGCCAACTAGACGGAATGTATAAACAGCAGGCATCAAAATGAAATGCTGTAACGGCAGATTCTGACATGGTGCAGCCAGGTAGGTCAGATACCAAAACAAACCTGACGATACAAGAAACCTTGCGTTACTTATTTACAGAAGCTGCTAGTATACGTCGAGACATTTCGCAACTTCAGAGTCAGGAAAGTTATACTAGACGTCAAGAGAGTCATTCGCGTCAACGCTTCGATGAGCCACGCGGATAGTGTAAGCCACATTGCGAATACGGACGAAGTGCAAAGTGCCAAGGTGAGAATTGCATATACCCGCGGTTAGGTGGACCCAGATGAAAAGGAAGCGCTAAATCGGTAGAGAGAAATCCATCACCGGGAAAAGAATAAACCCCCGCTAGCAGGAGCCGTAGGGGGATTCCATTGCAAAGGCTCTCAGATATGCCTTTAAAAGCATACTAAAGGCAAAAGTTAAAGATGTGATAAGACCAAATAGCACCGATACAGAGGGCCAAAGATTCAGATTCTTCCTGAGCGGAGATCTGGAAAACATTGCCGGATTATCCAGCAATAAATTAATCATTAAAGATGAATTAACCGGATTGGAATTTCTTATCGATACGGTTGTTGAAGTGAGCATAGTTAGGTCAGACATGGTGAAATCAGATTGCCCCACATTTGATTATCAACTATGGACCGGAAATGGTAGACTGATAGGAGTCAAAGGGATGAAAGAAATGTCGGTGACATTAGGCCAGAAATCTTCTTTCACATGGAATTTTCTCGTAGCCGATGTCAAGAACCATATCATTGGGATGGATTTCTTGACACACTTCAAACTGACATTAGATCCCAACGCTAGGACTATCGCAAAAGGCGTAGGGGTGTTAAAACATACTGAGTCTAACACATCGGCAGTTAGAACAGTTCTTTTACCCCGTCCCAAAGTCGCACATGACTTTGCCGATATCATCGAGAAGCACCTAGCAGTGTTTCAGCCTTTCAGTGCAAAAAGGACAGGATTGAAGACAGGAGAATACCAAATAGAATATGTGGCTCCGTTGCCTTGTTCCCCAAAGGCTCAACCATTGACACAACTCAAGGAACAAGTTGCTGTGTCTGAATTTTACCAATTGCACAAAGAGGGGATTTGTAGAAGGTCAAATTCCAAATTTGCTACCCCAATAGTGGTAGTTTCCAAACCTGAGCTGGGTCAAAGGAGGGTTTGTCGAAGTTATCGTCTAATAAACTCAGTAACGAAGGGTGATTCTTATCCTCCCCCTAACCAGAGTACTCTACTCCGAGATATAATGGGATATGAGATTTATTCAACTTTAGATCTCCAGAAAGCTTACTATCAGATACCGATGGAGGAAAGTTCGATATCACTTACCGCAATCAGATTTCAAGGAGAGTGATCGCATGAATTTCTTCGAATGCATTTTGGTTTGAAAAATACTAGTCAGAGATTCCAGCGTTTGGCTGAAGAAATCCTTCAGAATTGTCCATTAGTGAGAGTGTACATAGACGACATTATAATTTTCAGTCGCTCACGTGATGAACATCGTAGGCATTTGGAAACGATTTTGACCAGGCTGGAACAATATGGATTAGTGGTCAAACCTAATAAGAGTAACATCGGATGCTCTTCAGTTAAGTATCTTGGACATATACCTTCCAAAGATAAAATTAAACCTTTGGAAAATAAAATTCAAGCGATTAAGGACGAAACGGAGCGCCGAATCGTGCGCCAGTCGCTATGGTGCTTGAGCATGATCAGCTTTTACCGTCGATTCATTCCAGGTCTAGCCGGAATTCTAGGATCGTTGATAAGCCATCTCACTCGTGAAAAGAGCACGATCAAGAAGTCTTGACCTATAAACTTGATTCCAGAAGACCGAGAAAAATTCCAGAAGGCCAAGGAAATGCTTAGTGACAGAACCACACTAGCACCTGTAGATTGGGAGAAACCATTCGAGCTAATCACAGATACCTCAGATGTTGCAATAGTGGTAGTACTACAGCAAAGAGACCAGGACATAGTAAGACCGATTGGGTTGCCAATTCGAAGTGGCGATTTTAAAAGATATGACAGCACAAGAAGTCTTGTTCGCGTTTCTACATAATTAGATATCGCGTTATGGTGTTCCGGAAAAGGTCACTAGTGATCGCGGTAGTCAATTTATGTCCGAGCTTTTCGTAAGATCTCTCCATATCATGGGAACAACTGTATTGCATACTAGCGCATACAACCCACGAGCAAATAGGATGGCAGAAAAGCTGCATCGTGAACTGAAAGCTGCGTTAAGGTGTACTAGTGGAACAAGCTGGATACACGATCTTCCTATAGTACTACTCGCCATGCGCAACAGATATAGGGCACAATTAGGTAATTCAATAGCAACAGTGGTTTATGGAGAACAATGAAGTTTGCCTGGAGATATTTTAATAGAAACTCCAAGCAGTCTTGATTGGGCTTCTAGTTATGTAGATTGGTTTGTAGGAGCACATAGAGATCAGACGTGTCGTTTGAATCCGACCAAAACTAGTAAAGCAAAAACCAAGTGCTATGTGTCCTCTGATCTACGATCGGCCTCGCATGTGTATGTAACTAATGAAAATAGGAAGAATTGCCTGACACCATTTTACAAAGGACCATATAAGGTCAAGAGAATGACTGACAAAAATGTCATCATAGAGGTAAATGGCATTGAGGATTGTGTTACGTTGGATCGTTGCATTCCCCAGTTTATCTGGTTAGACGATAGGACTGAATTATAAGATGAGTTGAATGACCATCGTTCCATGAACGAATCTGATGTGTGCAATCCAAACACGCAGACACATAACAAAAAGCAGAAGAACTCAATACCAGGCAAATCAGAAGAACCATTGACAACTGTACAGGGCGCGATGCCGACTTCAGGGGTCCGTTATGCACAACCCGTTCTTGAAGAGTACATCGTCAATAAAAGAATGATGAGTACGTCTACTATTGGGCGTTTTTTTGAGAAGGTGGTGTAAGTGGAGGAAGATATTTCCTCCAACAAAATTAAAGTGACAATAATTGATAAATTTAAACCACCTTGGCTGATTGAAACGAATTTTATTTAAAACGAAAATATTCGTTTATATTCCAGAACTTTCTTTGTTTAAATACTTGACAGTATATATACTTTGAATTGTGCGCAGTTTCAGTTATCTGTTGTAATATACTCGACGTGCTGCATTTATCTCATTTCATCCATTTAACATGTACTCGATCTCCGCAATATTTCTACTAACATCATCTTGTAGAGGAAGCTATTTCCTCTGACATAAAAGTTTTATTTTTGTCAGGACACTGTTTACACGTTGTGTTACTATGCAAACGTAATACATAGCAATAACATTTATATAAACAAGGTTTAATTATTTTAGTAAACAAATAACAATGTTAACAATGTAAGAATTGTTTATTAGTGAGTTTTGAGTTGTCTGTTCTGTGTGCTGGACGCAAAATGATTTCTGTTAACTTTTAACATTTTTTTGGTCTTATCATTACTATTTTGATTTTATCAATAAATTTGTGTTACAACAAGATCAGGTTATATATTTGCGTGTATTGTTTGCTGTGATTAACATGGAGGTATTCCAAATTATATGATCACACCGCATATATGGATTGTCCGGTCCTGGCATCTCAGAGGCTCTCTTCTGGTAATGACCAAAGGGCCTCTACAAAATTTTGGCGACCGCGCCAGGATCGACAAAGTGTTTCGTCAGATGGAACCTATGGTGTATGCAGTAATAGCAGATTCACGCCTGGAGCAGCAACTCAGACAACTCTCAGAGAAACTCCTGACCGTAGAGAATGAATTAAGTACCTTCCGCAGGAATGTTGGTTGGATAAAAAACAATAAAGGACGTTCCAACAGAGGTATGCTGAATTCTCGAAGTCAAAGTTCAACTTCCAAGCATCGGAGGGGCGAATCGCGCAAGGGTGTTCAAGGCCAACGCGAATGGTGCATTTCGCATCGTAAATACGCCGAGTTTGGAAAGTGTCAGGAGGAGGGATGCACGTTTCCAGAGTTGGGTGGTCCCCAATTGAAAGGAAATACTCTTCCTGTAGCCCGGTCTAAGCTACCGGAATACTAGCAAAACCCCGCTAGTAGGAGCCGTAGGGGGGGTTCCATTGCAAAGGCTCCCAGATATACCAAAAATGCCTTTAAAAGGCATACTCAAAGCAAAAGAGGCGACTATTACAAATAGCACCGAGATAAAAGGCAAGAGAGTCCTATTCTCACTAAGCGGGGATCTTGAAAACATTGCCGGAGTGTCCAGCAACAAATTCATTATTAAGGATGAATTATCTGGATTAGAATTTCTCATAGACACGGGTGCTGAGGTAAGCATAGTTAGGTCAGACGTGGTGGAAGCAGATTGCCCCACATTTGATTATCAACTATGGGCCGCTAATGGTAGTCCGATTGAAGTAAAAGGGATGAAAGAAATGTCGGTAACATTAGGCCAGAAATCTTCTTTCCTATCGAATTTTCTAGTAGCCGATGTCAAGGACCATATCATTGGCATGGATTTCTTGACACATTTCAAGCTGGCATTAGACCCCAAGGCTAGAACTATCACAGAAGGCGTAGGGACATCAATAAATAATGAGTCTAACGTGTCGGCAGTTAGAACAGTCCTCTTACCTCGTCCAACAGTCGCACATGATTTTGCCGATATTATCGAGAAGCACCTAGCAGTGTTTCAACCTTTTAGTGCCAAAAAGATAGGTTTGAAAATAGGAGTAGAACACCAGATAGAATTGGTAGCTCCGTTACCTTGTTCACCAAAGGCTCAACCATTGGCAAAACACAAGCAACAAGTAGCTGTGTCAGAATTTTATCAATTGCGCAAAGAGGGGATTTGTAGAAGGTCAAATTCCAATTTTGCTTCCCCAATAGTGGTAGTTCCCAAACCTGAACCGGGTCAATGGAGGGTTTGTGGGAATTATCGTCTATTAAACTCAGTGATGAAGGGTGATTCTTATCCTCTCCCTAACCAGAGTACTTTGCTCCGAGATATAATGGGATATGAGGTTTATTCAACTTTAGATCTCCAGAAAGCGTAATATCAGGTACCAATGGAAGAAAGTTCGATACCACTCACCGCAGTCAGATTTCCAGGAGGGGATCGCATGAATTTCTTCGAATGCCTTTTGGTTTGAAAAACGCCAGTCAGACATTCCAGCGTTTGGCTGAAGAAATCCTTCAGAATTTTCCATTTGCGAGAGTATATATAGACGACATAATTATTTTCAGTCGCTCACGAGACGAACATCGCACGCATTTGGAAACGGTTTTGACCAGGCTGGAACAATATGGATTAGTGGTCAAACATAATAAGAGTAATATTGGTTGCTATTCAGTTAAATACCTTGGTCAAATACTTTCAAA
>JAQBSW010010311.1:0-24816 GCA_029291075.1 Eudiplozoon nipponicum
TCTAAATCGCTAATCAATGTATTCATTATGTTCAAAGTCAGTTCATGTTTAAGAGATCTACCTTTAGCATTTAAATTTAAAACATTTAGGAATTACGCAATGTTTTAAACATATTTTAATGAAACGAATATTTTCCACTTGCCTTACTAATTGTTTCTTGACGTGGTGATAGCGATTTTGCAGCTTCACTGACATAGCACCGTATTTAGTACCTAAATAAGCTTTAAAAGAAACATGTTGCATTACAGGAAATAGAATATTTTCCTGATTCTCGGTCTGCGTTCCGATTATTTTGCATCCGCTGTCTTCCTGATTTCGCAATATATTTTCATCTCCGACACACAAACACACAGACGTGGCATACGCTTATCCAGTGAATAGTCGGATGTTGTTAAATCGCTCTAATTTCCCTGTGATGAGTGTACACGTGCAATAATTGATTACTCCTCAATCCAAAACAAACGAGAACACATACACGCAATCATGACGTACGCTTATCCAGTGAGTCGTCGGTAATTGTTATTAAATCAATGTAATCTCATTTCGAAGTGTGTACACATACATACATATACACAAACAAATTATTATAATCAAGGCTGCGGTCTTGATATAAGCACCTGATCCATAAATTACTTACATGTGTCACTATAAACTAAGAATCCTATAGTGTAGAAAAGGCAATCCGTCCACTATACAATTCTTAGTTTGTACTGACATATGTAAGTAATTAGTGAGTAAAGTGCTTATAGCAAGACGGCAACCTTGATTATAATAATTGTTATCGCTGCCCGCGCAACCAATGGCCGTTTAAATATACACAAACCAATTTGACATACACTTACCTAGTATATAAAAAACAAGTTATGCTTAATAGCTATAACAAAAAGTATAAATGGGACAGTTTATACTAAAATTTCCACCTGGCATATTGATTGTCAAATGCGTAGGTGATGTGCTTCCCATTGAAAAAGTCATCCGCACCCGAATGTCGAAATATATGGCGAAATCAGGAAGACAGCGGATATATCTTTAATTCTTAGCAAAATAAGCAAAAATAAGTTTGCACATGATTTTAATGGTAACTAGATGATTGCTTGCTCGCACGCGTGTGTATCAGTATTGTTGCTTTTTGCTTGTTGTTGCATAATGCATGTATTTATTCAGACTTAATTTCCCTTGAAGTAAACACCAATCCCATTGTATTTAACCAGTCGTCGAAGAACGACATAGCAAAACTACAAGGCTTAAAATATAACATGACTAATGTCAGTCGCACGTACTGACGCGTTTCGATCTACCATCGTCATAATCATCAGAGCATGACAGAAAACTGATAAACGTGAAACAAATCAAAATATATGTGAGATATGGAAAAGAACAAATGTGGGCGTTTCTCCTAGTTTTTCATTGTTTTACATTGCCTGAACGAATATACAGTGAGTTTACATACTGTTTGTTGCGGAGATCTAATATATATATGAAGTATGTATTAGGTGTTGCGAACCTAGTAAGAAAATTAGTTCAGTTGTGACCAGAAGGATAAACCAAAGGCAGCATGAACGGAAAGTATAATCTCATGCACATTCGTTTCGTGCTTACAGGCGACTCATCAGTAGGAGCCGGTATTACGCCCTTTAACCACTATATATTTGGTTAGAGCACCAGATTCCGAAGCAGACGTGCCCAGGTTCGAGTCCTGTCCGCGGGAAATTCTGGCCAGTACATTATAAGTTCACAATAAGGACGAAACCGGTCTACTGGATGAATTGCCTTTTCTACACTATACAATTCTTAGTTTATACTGACATATGTAGTAATTAATGGGTCAGGTGTTTATATCAAGACCGCAACCTTGATTATAATAACTGTTATCACCACCCACGCAACCAATGTTCGTTTAATTATATAAATTTTCATTTCTATACCATTTTCCCATGTAGTGTGGTGTCTGTTTAGTAATAACAAATTGTGGATGGTTAGTTGGAACTTTGGGTCTAAATGGATCTTATATGAGCTCCACCTAAAGTAAAAATAGACTAACCAGGTTACATTAGTTAGTATATAACTGAAAATTGTGTGTAGTGTAGTGTGCGGCAGAATGGTTCAGTCGTTAGAGCACACGATTCCGAAGCAGACGTGCCAAGGTTCGAGCCCTGTCCACTGCAAATTCTGGCCAGTACGTTATAAGTTCACAATAAGGACGAAACCGGTCTACTGGATGAATTGCCTTTTCTACACTATACAATTCTTAGTTTATACTAACTTATGTAAGTAATTAATGGGTCAGGTGTTTATATCAAGACCGTAACCTTGATTATAATAATTGTTATCACCACCCACGCAACCAATGACCGTTTAAATATAGAAAAACCAATTTGACATACACTTACCTAGTATTCTTTATACCAAGTTTGCGAGCTTGAAGTAAACACCAATCCCATTGTATTTAACCAGTCGTCGAACAACATCACAAAACTACCACCAGCTGCACCGCACTGCATGGTTCTGATGTGATTTTCTTTGTCAATAAAGTATTGAAATTTGCATCTATCTCTCGTTCTTAATACACATTATTGGGAAGGATCTCAAATTTGCTTCAGGTATTTGTCGTGAATATTTGTTTTCAATGTCACCACCGAGTCGTTCTGTCATCTGTGGATATCAGTTTATTCGGGTGTGCAAACTTATTGTTATAATTTATAAATTGCAAGCAATCTTATTCTAATAATATGGCTGGTTTATTAAATATTGAGGATGCAGAGCAATTAGCATGTGAATTTAAGGAATGTAGTTTAACAGATAGTTCAGAGGAACTTAAGTGTTCCAAATTAGATGATTATACCGCATATCTGGATAATCCGGACCTGGCATCTCAGAGGCTATCTTATGGTAGTTACCGAAGGGCCTCTACAAAAAATGTGATTGGTGTTTACTTAAAGCTCGCAAATTTGATTTGCAGAATTGTTACCACCACTCGCGCAATCAATTATTGTAAAATTGTATTGCCTATATATGTATAAGTGGCGAAAGCTGCAAGCAGTTAATGTTCGTGACTGCATAGTAATTGTGCAGCCGACATTTCCAGTCAAGTTCAATGTTTGTGAGACTACTAGAGGTGAGATTCGCATATCTAACTTTAGAGCGTTGCAGTTGGCGGTAGTTTTGTTATGTTGTTCGACGAATGGTTAAATACAATGGGATTGGTGTTTACTTCAAGCTCGCAAACTTGATTTAAAGGGTTGCGAGAAAGTCGACAAACACTTGCAATGTCATGGGATGCTGTATCAAAATATGGATCAAGAGTTCTAAGGTTTATTTTTTGCTCGCTTAATCAAATTAATGATTAGAAACGGATTGTTTGAGAAATGTGTTTACAAAACAAACGGCTCGCACTTTAAGGCTATGATAGGGCATGCAATATATTCTGATAGAAGAAAACTTACATAAAACAATAGATCAGATCACAGAAATGCAAACAAGCTAGTGTATTAAAATTTTATACCAAGATAGTATTAGAATAACCGAAACAAAACGAAATATGTCCGAAAAAAATTAACGTCAACATCAATAATTCTATTATTGAATAACAATGTTAATTTGACCTAACTGTGAAGTCATTGATTTGAAAATACTTCAATGAACGATGACAGTGTAAATACTATTATAATTATTATTATCAAGGTTGCGATCTTGATATAAGCATTTTACCCATTAATTACTTACGCCATACTTATTTATATGTCAGTATAAACTAAGAATTGTATAGTGTAGAAAAGGCAATTCGCGTTCGCTTAATTTAGTGTAAATACTAGTTTGATGACGACAGAAAAAGGCAGAGAGATACACAGATTTATTTAAGGTTATTAAAATAAATAATCCAACAAACAGTATTTAAATCCAATAAGCTATTCGAGAAAAATCACGATTATTTCCAAATTCCTGCATGAATAACTGCGCACACACGCATAAATAAACCAATGAACGATGGAGATTGCGGATTCGATAAGAATAGCCACAGATATATTCTGAATGAAAGTTAACAAACTGTATAATTACGAAAACGTCGGTTCCCAGGCGAGTGTGTTAGTTGGAGTGCGGCTGAAATAAGAAAACTGTGGGTACTCTCAGTGCTACTATCATATATCATATGGACTATTCAATCAGCTAATTGATTATGTCCCTAAACAGGACCAAGGCCATGTTCTAAGCTAATGTAAACGATATAGTTCACTTCTGGAAATTTGTAGTTGTCAACCGATATCTAATAGCGCTAATTTTGGTACGACCACCAAGAGAAGCAGAGTTGATGTGGTCTTAACTAAAACAGTGAGTGCGTCCTCACCGAACGGAGGGCTGAATTACCAGCAAAAAATTTTGACATATAAAGACGGCTTAGAAAAACAAGTGACTCAGATAGAAATAGAATTAATGTCCATTAATAAACTACTGCCAAATCTTATTTCATTAAATGCCTTGTACTTAATTGTGAGTATTTTAAAGATAGTGTTATAAATAAAATTGATGGAGTGAATTTTTTCACTCGCTTTATTAATTGATTATATATGATGTAGGATTCTTGAGAACAAAGTAGACGCTCGATAATGCGTATCGAAATATTTCGAATCAAATCAATTTAGAAATGAATTCAGCAACTCTTATTACGCATAAGGACACGGAAATTTTGCATCAATCTTTTGCGCATAACTTTCTCTTAAATGTTATTTTCTCTATTTACTTAAAGTATACAAACTTACGCATACTGAATGCAAAAGATTAAACCAAATGAATGAATATATCTATTTATTTAAATCAAGTTTGCGAGCTTGAAGTAAACACCAATCCCATTGTATTTAACCAGTCGTCGAACAACATAACAAAACTACCGCCAGCCGCAACGCACTGACGCGTTTCGACCTTCCATGATCATCATCAGAGGTACGAGCCGCATATCTAAATTTGATTTCCATGTATATTCAATGCGGTTTGATCCTCGATAGTCAGTTTGCCGTCGTACTCTGATGATGATCAAGGAAGGTCGAAACGCGTCAGTGCGTTGCGGCTGGCGGTAGTTTTGTTATGTTGTTCGACGACTGGTTATATACAATGGGATTGGTGTTTACTTCAAGCTCGCAAACTTGATTTAAATAAATAATCTTTACCACCATCCGCGCAATCAATTATTGTGTAATTGAATGAATATATCCCCTATTAATATGGCGTAGGGCTCAAAGTATCATAATTTGCATGACGAATCCATCAACATGAACACGGTCTTTCCTGAATCGACGACTCTTCAGGTGCTAGTGAGTACTAGAAGCTAATTATGTTAATAAGAATCTAAGAAACGTCACTCACTGCTTTTGATTCAAATATTTTCAATATATATATATATATATCTATACTTGCGATGAATATGAAAAATAAACGGTTCTTGTTTCTGGTAAAATTTCTTTTTCTTGTTGCACATGGAAATGGTACTATAAATTACTTTACCTTATTAATCTTGAAGATAAACTTTCCTTTGGACTGTAGAAACAATTTAGCGCCTTTATCAGAAAATTAAGACAGTCTTCATCAGTGTGCATGTCATATGCCACGTAATTGAATAAATATAACAATTTTTTGTTAAAATTTAACTTTAAATATTTTAGAAATTTAAGACAGTCCACCTACTAGCAATGTACCCGTTTCGGCCGAAATCAGCCTTGTACAAGCATTTCTTTCAATCTAGGAGTTTTTGAAGCATGAATGGAACTAGATAGTTGTTTAAACATTATTATGATTCGTCAGCTGATAGGATAATAGTCGCTTCACCAATTAGAATGTCAATCAAACTTTAAATTACTTATGTGAAACGAGAACCCACTGAAGAACCATAAGTTGTCCCTTAATGAGTTGTTTAAATGTGTTTGACATTGTCGAAGTAGCAATATTTACTATGTCAAAAACAAATTTAACATTTAAAGACATTAGAAATAAACTACAAAAACTAACGAATATGCGTACACATTCATTAAAATAACAAATTTATGGCGCCAATTATCAGAAATATCCTAGAGGTAAAGAATAACTAATTTTTTTTTATCTTTTAAGTATTTAAATACTATAGATTCTTCGTGCAAAGATCATCTCCCGCTACTACTTAAAGAAAATGGAAAAAAATGTAGTCTTAGCGGATTTCGTACACTTAAATAATTTTTACCACCACCCGCGCAATCAATTATTGTTTAATCTTAGTGAACGTATGAAAATTTCTCCCCAATATGTGTGTAATGCAGGTAGACCGGTAGATTTATAATAAAAAATTCGATTATTTACTTATGTTAAATAAACATGATTATAGCGCAGGTAATGAAGCCTGCAGGTATACAATATGAAGTGGACCTCAAATATCAGTCAACAGAAGACGTCGTGCACCATAAGTTGAGGGCTACTTCATGCAGTTAGAGTCCACAATAATAAGTGTACATCACATACTCATGTCTTCAACACATTGTAAACCAACAGTCTAGGTAAAATTTCACAAGTGATGTATGACGTCAATAGATACAATTCTAAGTCTACTTTTGTAAAATAAGGCATGGCGAAAGAGAATCAGAAAATTATGGTGTTTACAGAAAATCAATAAGAATACAACACAACATACGAACCGTTTTAAGACAGTTCCTTACTCTAGGCAGAAAGATTCCCAAACAAAAGGAAAAAATAAACCAGAATACATATTGGGTGTATATGAGATCCTATGTAATATCCGTAATTCTATGTATGTTCGTTAAAACTCGCACTAAATTAATGGGGTATGGGCATGTTAAGAGATTTGATCTTGGTCGTTATTCAATGGAGACCGGGTATATATCTAACTGGGATGTTTTTCTATGTATATTAGTAATCGGTTGTAACAAAAACAGCTGAATAGAGAAATAAGAGGGAAATTCGCTTGACTTTATTTTGGACATAACACCACATAATGGTAGGAAGCGAAGACTCTACGTACCTGAAATAGAAACTAGTGACAACCAACAGTTAATAATATTGGATTAGAGTTAGCTTATACCACTTTTGTATTAATTTGAAGAACCCACATTTTCCTTATATATATATATATCGTTACAAGTTTAACCATTTTTTAAGCTCTACGGAGTATAGTCAGGCTATGTTACAAATTCTGAACGAAAAACCAAATTTAAACGCGAAAAGATACAACGTGATACTACAGCAAAATTAGAGAATTCTATAAAGAAGATTCTAAACAACATTATTTCGAAGGACGAAACTAAGCAAGAAATCGGCATAGAGCAAAAAAATGCTTTTATTACAGAATGTAAACATGCAAAGCTCGTAGGTTCAACGCATCCGATATTATATGGGTTGCCCAAGGTTCACAAAATGACCAAGAATGAGAGACTTCCGCCTTTCAGACCCATTTTATCTATGGTTAATTATCCACAGTACGGGGCAGCCAGACTATTATGCCGCATTATAAAATCTATTATGAAAGGAAGAATGGAACACGTTGTACAGGATAGCTTTCAATTTGTGGAAAAAATTCGCGACTTGAATTTAAAAGAGAGGAAAATGTTGTCCCTCGATATAAAATCCCTCTTTACTAGTATTCCACCAAATAAAACTATAAATATCCTGTGTGAATATGTACGATCATCAGGAGCGAAAACAATGATAGAAGTGGACGACATAAGAGAACTTCTTTTATTATGTACATCCAACGTACAATCCGTATTTCAAGGAGCCTTTTACAGACAAATTGACGGCATAGGTATGGGTAGAAATCTTGGACCAGTATTGGCAGACATATACATGCATAATTTAGAAGCAACTGGTTTAAAACCATTTATCAATGGGGCTCATTTTTACGTACGCTACGTTGACGATACTTTCATGTTCGTTGAAAGGTTTGAAGATACAAATGCACTGCCTCATCACATAAACAAGGTAGACCAAGCAATCAAGTTTACAATAGAAGAAGAACAAGACGGATATTTATCCTTTCTAGATGTAGGAATAACGAGAGATGAAGGAGGTACCATCTTAAGGTCAGTTCACAAGAAATCAAGCTGGACTGGACAATATATCCATTATTTCAGTAGTGTGCCAAGGGCGTACAAAAGGAACCTGATAATAAATTTGGGCACACGAATACGCAGGATTTGTTCACCGAACAACATTGAATTAGAGCTAAATTTGCTTCGCGAAGCGTTGATAAATAATGGCTATCCGGACTGGTTCATCGAATACAACTTGAGGCAACGCAACAAAATCGAGACCAATTTGGAGGAAAACAAAACACCCCAGAGAGTAACGCTTAGTGTTCCCTTTGAAGGTGATCTTCCAGCTGAAATCTTCAAAAGAAAAGTAATTCGAGCGACTAAAACACAGTTTCCATCAATACAGGTGAGAGTTGTGTTCAACAAAACAAAACTGATGCGCACGAATGAAAAAGATAGCCTCTCTGTGACGTCAACACCTTTGTCTGTATACAAATTTCAATGTACCTGCAACGCTCAGTACATCGGCAGACTAAAAATGAGGCTCGAAACTAGAATAAATCAGCATCTCCCTCAAAAACTATTAAAGAGTGGTGCAGCTCCTGCACAAAAATCAGCAAT
Organism: Eudiplozoon nipponicum; assembly: GCA_029291075.1. Classification (NCBI taxonomy): domain Eukaryota; kingdom Metazoa; phylum Platyhelminthes; class Monogenea; order Mazocraeidea; family Diplozoidae; genus Eudiplozoon; species Eudiplozoon nipponicum. Next base: position 8,625 of record JAQBSW010010311.1, read on the forward strand.
TTTCGAACATGTACTACTCACAGGTCATGCTGTTAGTAGTAACAATTTTTCAGTTCTCTACAAGGCAAAAACGGAAAAAATGCTTCTGGCTTTTGAAGCTATTGCAATTAATAAGCTGAAACCCTGCTTAAACGTGCAGAAAGTAATTAAAAAGAAATTTAAATTGGACTGGAACAAAGACATAACTGACAGGCCTTCAAAAATAGCCTACGTTCCGCAAAATACGACGCACCCGTCAATTACGGACGCATTTACAATGAAAGCGATGACACATCACAGGATGTTACGCAAAAGGAGTGGCCTAAATTGCGTAAAACCAAGACAGACATAGCGAAGAGGGGATTGGTTACGACAAATGTACAGTTGGGATTGGATGAACGAATATACCAACGAATCAGAATACTGGCTGTAGATACTGGTGGAAATAAGATTTATTTATAAATGTTATTCCATGGAACAAGTGTCTGTTTTCATATATATATATATATATATATATATATATATATATATATATATATATATATATATATAAAGATAGTTTCTAATTTCACCATTTTTAAAATGTAAGAACAAAACAACGTACTCCATGGAATAACATTTATTAATAAATCTTATTTCTACCAGTATCTACAGCCATTGTTCTGGATTCGTTAGTATATTCGTTCATCCAATCCCACTGTACATGTGTTGTAACCAATCTCCTCTTCGTTATGCTAGCCTTTGTTTTGCGCAATTTAGACCACTACTTTTGTGCAATTTAGACCACTCCTTTTGCGTAACGTCATTTGGTGTGTCATCGCTTTCATTGTAATTGCGTCCGTAATTGATGTATGTGTCGTATTTTGCGAAGCGTTGGCTATTTTTAAAGGCATGTCAGTTATGTCTTTGTTCCAGTCCAATTTAATTTCTTTTTGAATTATTTTCTGCACGTTTAAGCAGGGCTTCAGCTTATTAATTGCAATAGCTTCAAAAGCCAGAAGCATTTTCTCTGTTTTTGCCTTGTAGAGAACTGAAAAATTGTTACTACTAACAGCATGACCTGTGAGTAGTACATGTTCGCAAATTGCTGATTTTTGTGCAGGAGCTGCACCCCTCTTTAATAGTTTTTGAGGGAGATGCTGATTTATTCTAGTTTCGAGCCTCTTTTTTGATCTGCCGATGTACTGAGCGTTGCAGGTACATTGAAATTTGTATACAGACAAAGGTGTTGACGTCACAGAGAGGCTATCTTTTTCATTCGTGCGCATCAGTTTTGTTGTGTTGAACACCACTCTCACCTGTATTGATGGAAACTGTGCTTTTGTCGCTCGAATTACTTTTCGTTTGAAGATTTCCGCTGGAAGATCACCTCCAAAGGGAACACTAAGCGTTACTATCTGGGGAGTTTGATTTTCTTCCAAATTGGCCTCGATTTTGTTGCGTTGCCTCAAGTTGTATTCGATGAACCAGTCCGGATAGCCATTATTTCTCAACGCTTCGCGAAGCAAATTTAGCTCTACTTCAATGTTGTCCGGTGAACAAATCCTGCGTATTCGTGTGCCCAAATTCATTATTAGGTTTCTTTTGTACGCCCTTGGCACACTACTCATATAATGGACATATTGTCCAGTCCAGCTTGATTTCTTGTGAACTGACCTTGAGAGAGTACCTTCTTCATCTCTCGTTATTCCTACATCTAGGAAGGATAAATATCCGTCTTTTTCTTCTTCTATTGTAAACTTGATTGCCTGGTCTACCTTGTTTATGTGATGTAGCAGTGAATTTGTATCTTCATCCTTTTCAACGACCATGAAAGTATCGTCAACGTAGCGCACGTAAAAATGAGCTCCATTGATAAATGGTTTTAAACCAGTTGTTTCTAAATGGTGCATGTATATGTCTGCCAATACTGGTCCAAGAGGACTACCCATACCTATGCCGTCAATTTGTCTGTAGAAGACTCCTTGGAATACGAATTGTACGTTGGATGTGCATAATAGAAGTAGTTCTCTCATGTCGTCCACTTCTATCAGTGTTTCCGCTCCTGATGATCGTATATATTCACATAGGATATTTATAGTTTTATTTACTGGAATGCTAGTAAAGAGTGACTTTATATCGAGAGACACCATTTTCCTCTCTTTCAAATTTAGGTCGCGAATTTTTTCTACGAATTGAAAGCTATCTTGTACAACGTGGTCTATTCTTCCTTTCATGATAGGCTTTATAATCCGGCATAATAGTCTGGCTGCCTTGTGCTGTGGGGAATTTATCATAGATAAAATGGGCCTGAAAGGCGGAAGTTCTTCATTGTTGGTCATTTTGTGAACCTTGGGCAACCCATATAATATCGGTTGCGTTGAACCTACGGGCTTGGCGTGTTTGCATTCTGTAATAAAAGCATTTTTGTGCTCTATGTTGATTTCTTGTTTAGCCTCGACCTTCGAAATAATTCGGTTTAGAATCTTCGTTATGGAATTTTCTAATTTTGCCGTAGTGTCGCGTTGTACCTCTTCGCGTTTAAATTTTGATTTGTCATTCAGAATTTGTAACATCGCCTGACTATAATCCGTATAGTTCATTAACACTACGCCTGTCCCTTTGTCTGGCTTCATGAGTCTGACTTGTTTGTTTCGTTGTAGCTCATTCAGTTCTTCTAGATGCCTTTTGGTGACCAGTTTATTGCCTTTGAATGTGCGCATATATTGGCCATACGCACTTCGGAGGTCCGATTTAAAGAGCGAGATGTCGTATTTTTCATTTGATTTGTGTTTTGTGGCATCTTCAAAGAAGCATTCCATTGATGCCTGCATATGCATTTCTTCACGTTCGTTTATTCTAGTTTTTGTTATGCAGTATTTCGGTCCAAGAGAGAGAACTTCATTTTGATGTTTTGTTAAATTTATGTCGGTGTAATTAAAAATAAATTTGCCTGGATTCTCAGGAAACTTTTTGAGCTTAGAACATTGCACTGCATTCCGCGCTAGTTTTTTAATCTCTCTCTTCCTCGCACCTTCTGTAATCCATGCTATCTCTTTTAAAAAATTAATTCGAATTTCATCTTCTAACATCTGCAGTTTAGACTCTATAGATAGACATTTAAGTTTGTAGCTATCCGCTTTTGCTTCTTCTTCTTCGATGACATTTTCAAGAATGCGCCGATGAATATTCTCTGATTGATGCTGATTGGTACTTTTCCAACGCTTAATCACGTAAGTTGGGATTGTTTCCTCACATAGACAATTTTTATAATACATCACACGTTCCACACATTCACCATATCTACACGAATAGGATATATATGCATTGATTGTTTTACGTGGAATAGGGTGACCACGGTATTTCAATAAATTGATAGTTTCTAATTTCACCATTTTTTAAAATGTAAGAACAAAACAACGTACTCCATGGAATAACATTTATTAATAAATCTTATTTCTACCAGTATCTACAGCCATTGTTCTGGATTCGTTAGTATATTCGTTCATCCAATCCCACTTTACATGTGTTGTAACCAATCTCATCTTCGTTATGCTAGCCTTTGTTTTGCGCAATTTAGACCACTGCTTTTGCGCAATTTAGACCACTCCTTTTGCGTAACGTCATTTGGTGTGTCATCGATTTCATTGTAATTGCGTCCGTAATTGATGTGTGTCGTATTTTGCGAAGTTTTGGCTATTTTTAAAGGCATGTCGGTTATGTCTTTGTTCCAGTCCAATTTAATTTCTTTTTGAATTATTTTCTGCACGTTTAAGCAGGGCTTCAGCTTATTAATTGTAATAGCTTCAAAAGCCAGAAGCATTTTCTCTGTTTTTGCCTTGTAGAGAACTGAAAAATTGTTATTACTAACAGCATGACCTGTGAGTAGTACATGTTCGCAAATTGCTGATTTTTGTGCAGGAGCTGCAACCCTCTTTAATAGTTTTTGAGGGAGATGCTGATTTATTCTAGTTTCGAGCCTCTTTTTTATCTGCCGATGTACTGAGCGTTGCAGGTACATTGAAATTTGTATACAGACAAAGGTGTTGACGTCACAGAGAGGCTATCTTTTTCATTCGTACGCATCAGTTTTGTTGTGTTGAACACCACTCTCACCTGTATTGATGGAAACTGTGCTTTTGTCGCTCGAATTACTTTTCGTTTGAAGATTTCCGCTGGTAGATCACTTCCAAAGGGAACACTAAGCGTTACTATCTGGGGAGTTTGATTTTCTTCCAAATTGGCCACGATTTTGTTGCTTTGTCTCAAGTTGTATTCAATGTACCTGCAACGCTCAGTACATCGGCAGATCAAAAAAAGAGGCTCAAAACTAGAATAAATCGGCATCTCCCTCAAAAACTATTAAAGAGGAGTGCAGCTCCTGCACAAAAATCAGCAATTTGCGAACATGTACTACTCACAGGTCATGCTGTTAGTAGTAACAATTTTTCAGTTCTCTACAAGGTAAAAACAGAGAAAATGCTTCTGGCTTTGGAAGCTATTGCAATTAATAAGCTGAAGCCCTTCTTAAACGTGCAGAAAATAATTCAAAAAGAAATTAAATTGGACTGGAACAAAGACATGACTGACATGCCTTAAAAATAACCAACGCTTCGCAAAATGCGACACATACATCAATTACGGACGCAATTACAATGAAAGCGATGACACACCAAATGACGTTACGCAAAAGGAGTGGTCTAAATTGCACAAAAGTAGTGGTCTAAATTGCGCAAAACAAAGGCTAGAATAACGAAGAGGAGATTGGTTACAACACATGTACATTGGGATTGAATGAACGAATATACTAACGAATCCAGAATAATGGCTGTAGATACTGGTAGAAATAAGATTTATTAATAAATGTTATTCCATGGAGTACGTTGTTTTGTTCTTACATTTTTAAAAATGGTGAAATTAGAAACTATCAATTTATTGAAATACCGTGGTCACCCTATTCCACGTAAAACAATCAATGCATATATATCCTATTCGTGTAGATATGGTGAATGTGTGGAACGTGTGATGTATTATAAAAATTGTCTATGTGAGGAAACAATCCCAACTTACGTGATTAAGCGTTGGAAAAGTACCAATCAGCATCAATCAGAGAATATTCATCGGCGCATTCTTGAAAATGTCATCGAAGAAGAAGAAGAAGCAAAAGCGGATAGCTACAAACTTAAATGTCTATCTATAGAGTCTAAACTGCAGATGTTAGAAGATGAAATTCGAATTAATTTTTTAAAAGAGATAGCATGGATTACAGAAGGTGCGAGGAAGAGAGAGATTAAAAAACTAGCGCGGAATGCAGTGCAATGTTCTAAGCTCAAAAAGTTTCCTGAGAATCCAGGCAAATTTATTTTTAATTACACCGACATAAATTTAACAAAACATCAAAATGAAGTTCTCTCTCTTGGACCGAAATACTGCATAACAAAAACTAGAATAAACGAACGTGAAGAAATGCATATGCAGGCATCAATGGAATGCTTCTTTGAAGATGCCACAAAACACAAATCAAATGAAAAATACGACATCTCGCTCTTTAAATCGGACCTCCGAAGTGCGTATGGCCAATATATGCGCACATTCAAAGGCAATAAACTGGTCACCAAAAGGCATCTAGAAGAACTGAATGAGCTACAACGAAACAAACAAGTCAGACTCATGAAGCCAGACAAAGGGACAGGCGTAGTGTTAATGAACTATACGGATTATAGTCAGGCGATGTTACAAATTCTGAATGACAAATCAAAATTTAAACGCGAAGAGGTACAACGCGACACTACGGCAAAATTAGAAAATTCCATAACGAAGATTCTAAACCGAATTATTTCGAAGGTCGAAGCTAAACAAGAAATCAACATAGAGCACAAAAATGCTTTTATTACAGAATGCAAACACGCCAAGCCCGTAGGTTCAACGCAACCGATATTATATGGGTTGCCCAAAGTTCACAAAATGACCAACAATGAAGGACTTCCGCCTTTCAGGCCCATTTTATCTATGATAAATTCCCCACAACACAAGGCAGCCAGACTATTATGCCGGATTATAAAGCCTATCATGAAAGGAAGAATAGACCACGTTGTACAAGATAGCTTTCAATTCGTAGAAAAAATTCGCGACCTAAATTTGAAAGAGAGGAAAATGGTGTCTCTCGATATAAAGTCACTCTTTACTAGCATTCCAGTAAATAAAACTATAAATATCCTATGTGAATATATACGATCATCAGGAGCGGAAACAATGATAGAAGTGGACGACATGAGAGAACTACTTCTATTATGCACATCCAACGTACAATTCGTATTCCAAGGAGTCTTCTACAGACAAATTGACGGCATAGGTATGGGTAGTCCTCTTGGACCAGTATTGGCAGACATATACATGCACCATTTAGAAACAACTGGTTTGAAACCATTTATCAATGGAGCTCATTTTTACGTGCGCTACGTTGACGATACTTTCATGGTCGTTGAACAGAATGAAGATACAAATTCACTGCTACATCACATAAACAAGGTAGACCAGGCAATCCAGTTTACAATAGAAGAAAAAAGAAAAAAACGGATATTTATCCTTCCTAGATGTAGGAATAACGAGAGATGAAGAAGGTACTCTCTCAAGGTCAGTTCACAAGAAATCAAGCTGGACTGGACAATATGTCCATTATATGAGTAGTGTGCCAAGGGCGTACAAAAGAAACCTAATAATGAATTTGGGCACACGAATACGCAGGATTTGTTCACCGGACAACATTGAAGTATAGCTAAATTTGCTTCGCGAAGCGTTGAGAAATAATGGCTATCCGGACTGGTTCATTGAATACAACTTGAGGCAACGCAACAAAATCGTAGCCAATTTGGAAGAAAATCAAACTCCCCAGATAGTAACGCTTAGTGTTCCCTTTGGAGGTGATCTTCCAGCGGAAATCTTCAAACGAAAAGTAATTCGAGCGACAAAAGCACAGTTTCCATCAATACAGGTGAGAGTGGTGTTCAACACAACAAAACTGATGCGCACGAATGAAAAAGATAACCTCTCTGTGACGTCAACACCTTTGTCTGTATACAAATTTCAATGTACCTGCAACGCTCAGTACATCGGCAGATCAAAAAAGAGGCTCGAAACTAGAATAAATCAGCATCTCCCTCAAAAACTATTAAAGAGGGGTGCAGCTCCTGCACAAAAATCAGCAATTTGCGAACATGTACTACTCACAGGTCATGCTGTTAGTAGTAACAATTTTTCAGTTCTCTACAAGGCAAAAACAGAGAAAATGCTTCTAGCTTTTGAAGCTATTGCAATTAATAAGCTGAAGCCCTGCTTAAACGTGCAGAAAATAATTCAAAAGAAATTAAATTGGACTGGAACAAAGACATAACCGACATGCCTTTAAAAATAGCCAACGCTTCGCAAAATACGACACATACATCAATTACGGACACAATTACAATGAAAGCGATGACACACCAAATGACGTTACGCAAAAGGAGTGGTCTAAATTGCACAAAAGTAGTGGTCTAAATTGCATAAAACAAAGGCTAGAATAACGAAGAGGAGATTGGTTACAACACATGTACAGTGGGATTGAATGAACGAATATACTAACGAATCAGAATAATGGCTATGAATACTGGGTAGAAATAAGATTTGTCATTATTCCATGGGTACAGTTGTTTGTTCTTACATATATATAACTATAGATTTTTTTTAAATTGCTTTTTTAACGCCCGAGTCAAATCGAATCGTGCGTAGACGGGTGCAAATGCGCCATACATACATTTGAAACTTCGCACGTCTATCACTAAATATTGCTTTTAAATACTTACCAACTTGAATCACATAAAATGGTTGGATATTTACAAATTACCGATTGATTTTTGCAAGCAAGTATTGAGTTTTAACTTCTGTTGATACAAGTTAATGATTAGATGATTCTCTGTTTCCCACAACCTCTGTGTTTTAATTTTCTATTTGTTTCTCCATTCGAAACCATGTGAATCTGTTCATTTTCAGATTCTTAAGGAGCCAATGATAAGGAAACAGTTATTGTTTCTGGCATTATTTATTCTCAACTTTACTCATTGGAGTTGTTCCCTGTTAATAATAGCAAATCTAAGCTTAAATCTAATATTGTGAGCGTTTTATTGTCTATGTGGATTTAGAGGCCTGATGATGAATCGGGAAATTAAGAAACCAAAAGTTGCCAGTCATCGAAAATAACATGGTGTCTCATTTCAAGTTGTTAGTATGAACGATGTTGAAGCCTTCGGAAAAAAGGGAAAAATCCGCACCCACTCAATAGGAAGGCAAACTCGATGCGTACTTGGAAATGGGGATAAATCGGATCTTTGCGAAACTGATAGTGCAAAGCGACAATCCACGAAAGCAAATCGCGGAGATTCAACTAGTTCTTAGGTTGGCATCTCAACCGAGTATGGAAGACGCGAAAGTAATGATATAGATTTCTGTGACTTTGTTTAAGCTAACATATTTCTGATATCAATGATTTTTGCAAATTATATGCCATAATTTTGATTCTGATAAACGTATGTTTTAAGTCAAGCATTATAATAGACACAGTACTGTGCTCTCCGTCAGTTCTTTTATCAATACCCTATTGAAAGATTTTGGAAATTTGTTATACTATAGGTTATGAAATCGGCGTTCGTTATACGTATCTTAAAATCTGATGAGATAAATTATTCATTTAATTGCAACTTCTGCGAATTTAGTAAATAGAAAAAATCTGTTCCAACGTAATATATACTAATTTGTTCCAAACAAATGTGTAGTTTACGGCTACGGAAAAATACTAATTTTGTAATTCTTGTAATATTTTTGCGACACATACCAGTATTTTCAGATCTGGTAATTGCCGGTCCATGTCAAATTTATCAAATGTAGCCTATGCTCTTTGGAGCCCTACTATAAAACATCTAATGGTGTATGACAATCTATCTAGCTTGACCATAGTTTCGTAATTGAAGGGAACTCTGCCTACGGTAGGAATGGCAGCGCCTGAAGCTGCAAATATTGACATAATGAGCAATCGTCATTTTCTCTTCCAATTCGCTATTGTACCATTAATCACTATTGGCAAAACTAATACAATACCAGTTTTTGGCTTGAAAAAATTACTTGGTACGTATCGGTATAAACAGATCAGCACGGTATTAGATTAAGTCTCTTTTAATGCCATGTTATTCTAATTTAGATTTATATTTATACACACTCTAATTTTTGTTTATCAGTCTATTTAGTTGTGCATTTACCCAGCGGAATACATTTCGATCCACACAATTTTCCATGTATCGATATGTTTAATTATCATTATGTAAACTTTCCTAACTTTATGCCAAATTATGTATCCATTCTTCTTCTTTATATTCATTATATGAAATAAATATAGCAATAAAAATTTAACATGTAAACCAGTTTCATATCTTTTAGTCACTCATCAAGTACATTACAGAATTGTTTCAATCGGAGCTGTAACCAGTGCGCATCTTCTTCATTGTTTGTAAATCATCCACTGCGCCACACCACCCGCGCGTCAAACGCAATTTTCAGTTCTACAAAAACGTACTCTTTGTTCCGACTTTCCTTCTGGTGGATCCTAATTGGCATAGCTTGCGACCTATAGTACCAATTAGCGATACCCGATCATTCACTATGGTATATAACATATATATATATATATATATATATATATATATATATACAGTTGTGTGTGTTATCAGTATCTCCAATCATTGCTTGACGTAGCAAAGGTAATTCATCAAGTAGACCGATTTCGTTTGTATTGGAAACTCTACAAGTATAGTTGAGAATTTGCCGCAATATGGGCTAGAACTGGGGGACATTTGCTTCTTAAACTTGCACTAATTCCACTGCGTCACACCTGTTGTACAGTACTTTAATGCAAGTTCATTTCTTTAAGCTGAATTTGGTCTGCTCTTTATTGCCAGATCGGTAGTGAATAATTGCGAATTTAAGCCGTAGTGATGGTATATGAATTAAAATTGCGAGTAGTATACGGCAGGAGTTGCACATATGATAACCCTTAAACTCCAAAGCAAACGTGCCCTGATTAAAACCCTGGTCACAGCAAATTTTAACATGTACTTGATGAGTTCTAAACAAGGCCGAAACCGGGCTATTTGATGAATTACCTGCTTTGTCTAGTGACAAAAATGGGATTCTTTCCAGAAAATTTTCTTCAAAATGATTCGGATATCATTTTAAATAAAATTTATTGGTCCAAAATTTATTAAAAATCTTAGGAACAAACTTACAAAGCAAATGCGATGTGTCCTTTAACCATTTCACTTATATTTCTCACTGGTTCGTGTTATATTAGCTTAATAAGATAGGTGCGTGTAGTGTATGTTTGCGTGGATTTAATTGTTATGTACTGCCGACTACGTAAAATTAGACACGTTGAACTCTAAATTCCATACGTTAGACAATTTGATTTATACTCACCATTTAAAAATAGCGTATTTGAGGATGTCCCTTTTATGATGAGTAGCCCAATATGCCCTTCATGAGATCAGGTCAAATTACGTTATAGAGATTAAAGCCAGACGAGCCAAACAGATGTGAAATTTCTCGCAAACCGCTTGATTTACACTTAGAACTGAATAGTTTCATAACAGCTGCTTCTATTTTTTTTGACAGGCGCACTTCACGTATGTGCATTTTTGCCTGTATAAATAACTGATATTTATTAAGTTAAATATAATTTATACAAATGTACATACATCTAAGTAAATCTGCGGTCAATTAGTGTTAATTTCCACTTCACATGCATATTCTTTTTAAGATCTGAAGTGATATAATTTAAGGGCGATCTCGATAGATAGGTAGAAGATGCAAATATACACAACGACGTTCTGGTAAATGATCAAAATCTATTAAAGTAAGAAGATTAATTAAGATATAAAACAAAATAATTGATGGTCAGACAAGATAATAATGGAAATTACTGCAAGCAAGAATAAGCAATATATAATGAAAAGGGTTAATTAAAACATCATCATTTCGAACAAAATAATGAACTGGCAATAATCCCATTTTAGTCCCAACATAGATCAGGTAGCTTTTGGAAATCCAGTTTCGAAAGAAAATTTAAATTGTTTTAAACAATACTTTGGATTGAATAACAGCAGCAATTCGGTCAAAATTTATAAATAAACACGAATAAATAAGCAACGTTGTACTATTCAGAGTTTAAAAAAGACAATTGCGTTTATACGCGTTTGGTATGTCTTAAATATAGTCTTTGTGTAAATACTATGAATACGTTTAATCATGGTTTAGATAATCAAAAGTGTGAATCTATTCAGGAGAAAAGTAAATTAGGTGCGATTTTACTTTCTCTTTTTCACTTAAATGATTTTAAATGTATAGTTGCATTTACTGATTGAACCCGTAATAGAGAAATTTGGAAAGTCAGAATTGGACATGATAGAAAGTTGCCTGGGTTTGGAATTTATAGACCTTGCCAAGATAGTACTAGATCAGAAGTAGCTAACCACATAGTAAATCTATTAACACTAAATTTTATTTTAAATCGAGATGGATTGCTTAACATAGAAGCCCTAATTGATTGATCAGTTAGATATTAGGTCAGTCGAGAGGCTGTTAAAACGGCACATCTGCATTCAGATAAGAATAACGTTAAATTTGAATTAGACGTTGCTTCAATTATTTTAACAGGCTAAGATGAGAAATATAAGCCAAATTTCACTATCTTGGAAATGAATTAATACTGAACAATTTTGTGTTTAAAAGCAGATAAATAAGGAGTTACGTTTCTCATAATTTAATCCGATTTTAATAATTAAATTATTGAACTATATTGTAATAATGAAGTATACAATGAATTAAAGAAGAACCAAATTATAGGTTACAATGTCGAGTGTAATAAATAATCAATAATATGATTGTTCTTGAGGAATAAGATTCAGCATATGGCACTACACCAACACAAAGAGTTGCAGTTACACCTTGAATGTATGGTTTGGTGGAAGTGCATAGTGGGCTTATTATTTAATTAATGGCTAATCGATTATGGCGAGTAAAGTCTTTTGACATTTCACACAAAATTATTCGTTTGATTTTAAAACTTTAAGTAATTTTAATGCTTATTAGAGGCCTTCTTACTTCTTGCCTTATACGGCTCATTCTTTCTTTAAATAATTTTCAAAATTTCTTGTCTAACCCTCACTTTTTTATTTCATATCTTTATAAAGCTTCTTAATTTATTGAATAGGACTTTTGAATCTATCTTACAGTCCTACCTATTGAGATCATTCAAGTAATAAAAATAATTATTCTGACGCGTGTAAAGTATAAATTAATGTCTATTTACTGCAGTTTCTACTAGATGTACGTACATGTGTATTAATTATATTTAACTGAATATTTAGCTGCAAAAACTCATGCATATGCGTGACGTGCGCCTATTTAATTATATGCTAAGAACTGTATTTAAAATAAACCTATCCTGATTACAAACTGTTTGGTTTGAATTTTAATATAACACGTGCATGGGTCGTTAGGATTTCTAATTTTACCATTTAAAACGGAAAGTGGTTATGACGAGTGTTTCTGATTTATTGGTCTCCCACCACCCGAAAATGCGAGACCCATTCACAAATTCACAAATGTGACACGCTAATATCTAGTAAAAGTTCAGTCTTAAGTAAAAATGATATGGCCAGACGAAATATCACGCTTACTTTATTAGTTTGCTTTGTAAAACTGGTGAAGATGGACCAACTGCAAAAGGCAGCCGTTAACAGCATCCCAAATATTTCGAAGACAGAAAACAACTGAAATCGTTACTGCATTAGTCAAAACACCGGTCAGGTAATTTCGATTAATCGGGTTTTGCAAAAATTTATTTCATTTAATCAGACAGGTTGTCACCCACTTAATCGAATGAAAACGCAGGAAGTATACAAATAAGTGATTGTAAAGTCTTTGAGCATTCTCAAAATTAACCGACCTTTATCCACTTTGTTATTTAATATTTTCTCTTTCTAATAAAATAATATATTATGCTCGTTGACTTTGAGTGTTACAGAGTACACATTTTATAAGGAAAATAAACCATTAAATTGCAGGTTGATTTGTAAGTGCATCGCCGTATGTTTCTGTGTTCATCTAGGGTTCATTATCATTTTATTTACGAATGATGTTTTGAGATCTGGTCATTCTTGCATTAATTGATTGAATTTTGCCCAAGCATTCACTTTGTTGGCTGTTACGAGTACGAATGTTCTTCCACTATGCAATCATTCGTTTCGCCCTGTTCTTCAGTTTCATTCTGTCGCCTTGGTAACAGCGGAGAGTGTGCGGATTGCCGTGTTGATCGCTCATGTTGTTGTGCAAGTTCTGGCAATGCTAACGATGGTTGTGATACAGATTTCGTAGGCGTATTTTCTTCATTTTTTTGTTATTTCGATCGAATGATAGTTGCTTCTGGTCTAATGAGTATTTGGGCTTACCTGGACTCTAGCAAATCGTTATTTGGTTGTGTGATTCGCGTCTAGTCGATTAAAATATCAAGTTGAGTGTTTAGGCTGGGTGCTTGTTTTTTATAAAGAACTTCGTATATATATATATATATATATATATATATATATATATATATATATATATATCTGTATATATATATATATATATATATATATTTATATATCTATATATATATATATATATATAATTTTTCAGGCATTGCACAAAGCTGAACTGAGAAGTTCGTCTACTGGGTGTCTGTGATGAAAAAATGATGGATAATATAAGTAACTTAGTTAGAGTGCACACTGGCCAATGATGTCTTCCAGGCTCGATTTTTCAAGACGGAGCATTTATTCATCTGCCAGGAGAGGTGCAATGCATCTTCGAATAGCTACACCATTGAACAGTCAATATTATTTACCTGAAAATAGAAATTTTACTTCGTTTGTTCATGCTAATATTAGGTCATTCAGTTTAGTGGTGCCTAAAGAACAATCTTAAAACTCATTCTTTATCAGGTTACAAATATTGTTTTTGAGTTTTCCAGTAGAATTTTCATAAATAAGGATGATACATTAATCGAGGCTATTTTATTTTCAAGGATTTTTATTCCTTCAGTTCATCAGCTAACTCGAAATCGATCTAGTTGGTGTTGGTAAGTATAAAATTTTGTAGCGGCTGAACTAGTTTTCAGAATAACAAAATTATTTTATTTGGCGGTGCGTTGATCATTGACACAGTAGGCTACATCGGAGAAGCTCCTGAGGCTGTCAATTTTTTATGATTTTTTGGTTTGCTAAACAGTCTATCGCTTTTTGATTTTTTAAAAATTTGTTCTGATCTGCTTCCGGAATCAGCCATTGTTGATAAAATGTGTTTCTGCATATTTTTTAGAATAGCATTAATTCTTGATTCAGTATTGGTTGGATAATCTTACTGTTGGTCATCTGGTTTGTATTTTGATTAATCATATTTATCTCTTACATAGACATTCTATAAGCTTCGGTTTCATTAATAATAACTCTTGGTCCTCTGTCGAGTGTGGAAAGTCTTTAAGCTTTGCATGAATATAATTTTCTTAGTTCGATTATATGTTTATTTGTGAGGATTTGGCAGCCTATGAAATTCTTTCGCTTCTGTTCCTAGTGCACTATCTCAGCTTTCAGTTCTTTCCATTGAATGCTTGCGGGCGATGGCTATTTTTAAGTCGTTGAAATTTCAATTCCAGTCTGGATTTCAATAATGTTGCGTTCGCTTTGGTTTCTCTTAATGACCAGAATTTTTTCTCTTAAGTAGAGTTATTCTTTCTGATGTTTTGGCAAGATCAGTTGTGAATAAATGCATCAGGATTAGTGGTAAATTTCAATTGTGAAAGAAATTTTTCCAGATCTCTTTTGAGGTCTTAAATTTCTTTGTCTCTATCTTTTCTGTTGAAACATTGTATTCGTTCCAGTTAAAACTTACCAATTGAGGAAAAAGTGATTAAATAATTCTCTCTGAAAACGTAGAAGAAAAAACGAAAGACTGTACGGCAAACCAAAACTGACAAAACTTTGACAGTCTCATGAGCTTCTCCGATACAGACCATTATATCAACGCACCGCAGCATATACCAATTAAGTTCCTCTGCGAACTACTTCAACAACTACGAAATGTCATAAACAAAAACATCATATAGGTTTCCTTATAGCTAGCAGACGAACTGAAGTGAAGAAATCCTAGAAATAAATGGCCTAGCCTTATGTCTCATTGTTATTTACAAACATTCCACTGGAAAAAAAACAACGACAGTATTGTGTGACCTAATAAAAAATGAGTTTCAATATTCTTCTTTAGGCACTACTGATCTAAATTACATCATGTTAGCATGTAAAAACGCTATGCAATTTACTTTTGAAGAGAATTGGTATCAGCAGTTCACTGATGTAGCTTTGGCTAGCTACATTGCCCCTCTCCTGGCAGATATATAAATACATCGTCTTGAACAAACGAATGTAAAAAAATATTTGACCAGTGTGAACTCTACAAAAGGAATAAGGATTGTCTATTATGATGCATCTCAAGCACAGCTGAACCAACCGAAATCCTCAAATAGGAAAATGAACCGATCCAGACATCAAATTCATTCTCAATGTAGTGCAAAAAAACAATTTTCCTTTCTTGGACATCCAACTCACATCAGAAGAACATGGTGATTTCACACTGACAATAAATAGAAATTAATCTATCACAGGACAAAACTTTCTTTATAACATTAGTGTGATAAAATCTCACAATTGAAACCTCGTTAACAACATAGCAACCCGAATCAGGAAGATCTACTCCGAACACAAGATCGAGTAGGAACTGGGCTACTTGAGCAAATCTATTCCAACGAATAACTACTCAGAGTAGTTCATAGACGTCCACATCAGACAACATCCGCCTCGTACAACAGAGGATATCTTTAAACAGGTTTTTCTAAACTTTCCAAAATATGTGCAAACACTCACATATGGCCATGTACTTACAGATCAATTCACAATAAACCGCAAAGAAGACATAGTAGTAAAAATGAAATTCAAACTAATTGGCACCCACAGGATAAAATAAAAATCCAGGATTAATATACGTTAAATATTGTAAAGTATTCTTCATTATTCCCAAAATTAAACCGCCATTTTCCATTTTGTTATTAAATGTGTTTTCTCTT
>JAQBSW010010312.1:0-24813 GCA_029291075.1 Eudiplozoon nipponicum
AAATGGTCAGAAAACGTAGTTGCAGACTCCCTGAGCCGTCCTGCAGAACTTTGTGCCTCAGTCCTGATTCCTTTACCTATATGTACTCAGAAATTGCAAGCAGCACAGCATGATGACCCATCACTCCGTACATTTGACGTCAAACGTCTGAAAGCACTTGATTATGGTGGAACTCTGCTGCAGTGTGAAATAACATGTGTGGGCCTTCGGCCGTTTATACATGAAAAACTCAGTCACAAGATTTTTTAGGTTTACCATTCAATAAGCCATCCATCTGGTGAAGTCTCAGTAGAAATTTATCCAGAACTTATTTTTGGCCTAGCATGCGGCGAGATGTCAAGAAGTGGTCAAAAGAATGCCTAGAATGTCAGCCATGCAAAGTGACGAGACACACCAAAACGGTGCCACAGGTCATCCAAGTGCCGAAAGTACTGTTCACGCCCATACACGTTGATCTGATAACCTTACCTGCAGTAAACAATAAACGCTATCTACTGTCAATACGGGATCGCACCAGTCGATGTAACGAGGCCAGGCATGAAGCAAGACGCTGTCAGTTATGTTTAGAGCTCAATTGGTTCGCTCGGTTTGGTGCTCCAGCTGAAGTGACAACCTGATCGATGCGCACAGTTTCTCGGCGAAGAATTCGCTGCCCTACTGAAATACTATGGTGTCAAGAACTCCGTGACCGCGGCTCGTAATCCTAGAGCAAATATTTTCGTCGAAAGGCCACACCGCGAACTGAAAGCGGCTCTCAAGGCTAGCCCAGAAGCAAATTGGCTTGCGGCTTTGCCGAAAGTACTCCTGTCAATGCGTACAATACCTCGATAACCGATCAAATGCTGCTTCGCTGAAATGATATTTGGCGAATGTCTACGGCTGCCTGACGAACTAGTCCGATCACGCTCTGAAACTGCGATAACGATGAACGATCCGGCATTTCTGTTTCCACTTCGTTATTACCTACAGTATAATGCTCAGAATCGGCCGATCTGTCCTACACGTCAGCAACACTGTCAAATCTACACACGCAAAAATTTAGATAGCTGCAAATGTTTCTTTGTCAACAACGACATGGATAACAGACGTATAGCCAAACCGAAGCACGGTCCTTATCGTATGTTAGATCGACGTCAGAATTACATCATTTTGGAGATTAATGGCAAAGCTAAAGCTGTCTCCAAACACAGACTATCCCCGGCCGACGTTGATCCAAATTACCCGCTGTTCCGCGATGTTGACCTATCAGGCGGTGAAAAAACGATGATTCCACCTCCAGATAGTTTTGCTGATTACGGGCTAACGCCCGACAGCTCACCAGCAACAGAGCCAACTGACGCCGTCATGCCGCCACGAGAGATGGAGGAACCAGAGTCAGTGTCAGCAGGACGAACATCAGTGGTTACACGTTACGGCAGAACCATAACACCTCCTGTAAGTTTATCCCCCTTCATTGTGTACTAATTTTCATGGTCGGGGGTTGTATGTAACGCTAATTAAGTGCCATAGTGTTGTCCATGAGTAAAAAAAGTAAAAGTAGTTGTAGCAAGACGTCTGGTCTTGAAAACTCGTCAGCAATTTTTTAACATCTGAAAACTGTCCTTCTTCTTTGGCACGGTACTTTTCGATTCTTGATGTCTCATTTTGATGTACGCCAAATAAAGGAGCATGATGTGCAAAAACGACAAATCTGCTGTAGCATACATTCTCAGTGAAATTGCGCACCGCATCATGGGTAGCAATAAGTTCTCTATAGAAAATGTTTTAACCTGGTGCTACTTGTTATCTATTACACTCGGAAAAAATTAGTTGGTCTCTGAAACCTGCTGACTTCCTGCTCCAACGTAGCCTTGTTGAAAATTCCGCGTCATTAATGGTGAGTCAAAAACATTATTCAAAATCTGAATGTGTTAGCTTAGTATCATTTATCAGCGAGTTAATGACATAATTAAGCAATTAATTGCTATCAGACGATTAAGAAATAGTAGAGGAGCGTCTTAGCCCTTTGTGATTACTATGATGTTTACATAACGGATAAAGTTGTTTTGATAGGCCGGAAAGGAGCTTGCGATAAAAGTTGATTAATTGCGAGATTGTCTGTAAATCTTTTGAAGTCTTTGATGATGAATATTTTTGATTGAATTGGTTTTAGAAGGCAAATGCTGAATATCTAGAAGTGTAATACGATTCCCAAGGAAATCAATTTATATAGTTCAAATTTGCATTTTGTCACAGTTGATTTTAAGTTCATAATCTATTACGTATGGTAAGACGTTTGTAGGATGCTCAGTGTGAGTATCTAGTCCAGTGTTTAAGTCAATTATGTCATCAATATATGACATACTCTAGTCAGTAATGTCATGTAGAATGTTGTCCATTAACGTCTTAAATTCATAAGTAGCGCAAAAGTGACAAAGTGGTTGCGTATTGCGTAACGTTACAAAGTATTCAAAGTAAGAAGTATTGCTGATGGACCTTACAAGGACAAATAAAACATTTAACCGATAATGGCGTACCTACTTTGAATACAGAAGATCTATAGAGGCTTTCATTGTGTGTCTTGTTCATGAATCGACTCTAAAATTACAAAAAACGGGGTTTCATTAATGAATGTTTTGGACAGCGGACAGCTACGAACTATAGCTACGGTACCCAACAAACGAAGTATAAGGAAACCACAAAAGATAAAATCAGTAACTATTGAAAAAGGGTAAAGATGAGTTGGGTTGTTCATATACTTAATTTTATGCTAATTGTAGAAGTGTTGAGAATAAAACTTTTTTGCTGTGTGATATTATAATAAGTAACAATTTTGACTTTATAATTTTATCTGAAACCTGGCTGAACATGAACATTGAAAACTATGAATTTGACATTCCTCATTATTCTCTATTTAGGAAAGACAGATCACTGGATAAAAGAGATGGAGGAGTACTTATTTATAGCAAATCGATATTAAATGCAACAGTGTTACATACTAGCGAATATAATACTGTCATTGATTTTTTAACTATACAAATTGATAACCTGATTTTAACCGCGGTTTACAGACCGCCGTATGCTAATTTACATGATGATCAAATGTTTACCAATTCATTTCAATCTATTTTCGACTGCCATGTTTATATTGTTGTGGTAGGAGATTTTAATAAGGTGCATGACTGTGAAATAATCAATCTTTTTTTTAATCATGATCTTAAGCAGATTATAAAGGAACCAACTAGAGGTACGGAATGCTTAGATCATGTATATTTAGAAGTTGAAGCGTTGAACTCGCACAGTTATGATGTGGTAAATTACTTCAAAGAATTGGAAACCTAATTTTGAATGTTCACACGTGCAATGTTCCAGAATCAACTGTAATTTTTTTAGAGAATTAAGCTTATCAATTGATTATGAATGTTTTTTATCATGAACAATGACGAATTTGTTTCTTCTGTTTCATTGTTATTATCTGATATGTTTAGGGCATCTACATTTACGGATGTTATACCAAAGCGAATCAATAGGAAGTTATGTAAGCTAAGAATCAAACGAGATAATATAATGAAATGTAGTCTTATCAATAGTATTAAAAAATGAGGTTAGATTTGATCGATAAAGAAATTAATTCATCCTTGCTGATAATCCGTCAAAGATCAGAGAGAATTATTTTGGCTAAACTGAAGAGTAATCCTAGACTAGGATAAAAACTCCTCACAGACTACGGTAAATATAAGGAAAAATTAAACCTTATATTACCTGTGGGTAAAACTGATTATGAATTTCTCTGTGAATTAAATGAAGTATTTGGCAACTTGTTGTGTAATCCACAGAAGGAAGGCAATTTTATTGATCTACCGGATCCTTCGGGAAACCAGGATCTAGGACTTGTTATTGACAGTGATGCATTGCTAGAATTAATGTTAAAAATAAAATCAAAAAAACAAAAAGATCACCTTGGTATATCGATTGATAACCTACTTCAATTACCCTTTAATTTTATGAATGCGCTCTGCAATTTTATAAATAGAATTTTGAAGAGTGGGATATTACCAATCGATATACTAACAATAATAGCTAAACCTTTGCCTAAAGTAAGTAAGCCAACGTGTGCCAGTGATTACAGATTATTCTCTATTATCCCTTCGTTCTGGAGATAATAGAACGATTGATACTTGATCATTTAGAACGTATGCTGCCGGCTGATTTCGATATATGCCAACATGGCTTTACGATAGACAGGTCGACAACAAATAATATACTCTCTATGTGGAAACATATAATTACATTAGATGAGAAAAAGTTAGATGCATTAATTGTATTCATAGATATCTCAAAAGATTTTGACTCTATATCTTTTGATGCTATTTTGAATGCGATTAATGTATTGAATATTGATCCGAATATTTTTAGATTACTTAGATACTATTTATATAATCGAAGAATGAGTATTCAAGTAAACGATTTGATATCTAAATCGAAAACGGTAACAAGTGGAGTTCCACAGGGATCAAGTTTGGGGCCAATTTTATTTAAAATTGTATTTGCACATTTGTAAAATAAGATCCCTAACGGTCGAGTTTGCAAATTCGTTGATGATTTGAAAATAATCTTTCCAATTGATCCAAATAATGTCGAATTCTCCAAAAATAATGTGACACTAGGTTTGTATGATTTAAGTAGATATTTGTTAACACTAGGGCTGAGAATAAACAGTAAAAAGACGAGAGCTTTAAAAATAGGTAACAGAACAGAATTTAATTATGTTTATTTTCATGATGCTGAGATTAATGATGTTTTTGAGATTAAACTTATGCAAGAAATTAAAGATTTAGGCATAACTATTCATTGTACGGCTTCTGCTGAGAGACATATTGAAAGGATAGTAGGCAGTGCCAAGAACAGATGGGCATTAATAAATAGAAATATTATATCGCATGAAATAAAATTTAAAATGTTTATAATATGGATTAAACCGATACTAGAATATGCTGTCGCTACTTGGAATCCCATAACAAAGGGTTTGTCTAATAAGATAGAAGCTGTACAAAGAAAAGTTTTGAAACAAATTAGTCCTATCTCCTGCACTATATACGCCACTAGATTACAGTTTGTATCACTGCATCCTTTATGGTTTCGGAGGATGTGCTATTGCATAAAAAGTTTCCATTTGAACCGGTGGACTGGTGCCTATATGAGTCCAATAAGAAAGAGTCATGAAATTGGAACTAGATCTGGTCATTTTGCAATATCTCCACCATTGGTGGGTAATGTTGCGAGCAAGCTATTCTATTTTTCAAAAATTTTCAAAATTTACAATCAATTGCCAAAGGGGCTTAGAGAAACGCCTCCATCTAAAATGTATCTTAAATTTTTATCTACCGAACTACAAAAAGTGTTCAATCCTGCTGATATATTTAATTTCGATTATGATAATACTTTCTCGTGGTTAAATAATAGACAGGATTAATTGTTTTTCAGCAGCATAACTTCTCGAGATTCTATCTTCAAGTTTTGTACTATTAATACTGAAACGTTTTACAATCAATTGCTAAAGGGGCTTAGAGAAACGCCTCCAACTAAAATGTCTTTTAAATTTTATCTACCGAACTAGAAAAAGTGTTCAATCCTGCTGATATTTTAAATTTTGATTATGATAATACATTCTCATGGTTAAATAAAAGACAGGATTAATTGTGTTTCAGCAACATAATTTCTCTGGATTCTATCTTCAAATTTTGTATTATTAAAACTGAAATTTTATGCATTATATCATCTTGTTAATCAACAATGCACACTATCAATTATTAGTCATGGTTCCCTTTTTTTCTTACAAAATGTTATACTCGAATTATAACTTAAATTTTCCTAATTTTGATGAAGAATCTATCACTGTTTACAGCTGAACTTTCTGATGCTGATAAATTGTACAGTACAACTAATTTTACATATATATGTGATGTGATATCTTTTTATATTGTACATTTTCTAATTTTATTATTTGATGGAACTTGTGTGGTTTGAATCCAAATAAAGATATTCTATTCTATTCTATTCTATTCTATTCTAAAAAATTGTTTGTCTTCTTAATAGATTCGCTTAAAACAGTAGATTTAATAAAGCAGGATGTGGCAAGTGCTCTTTGAAGGGATTGATGCATGTTGTTGATAATATGCGGCAAAACTAGGAAAGCTTGTGAACATATAAATAAGATTAATCTGTAAAACTTTGACGATTAACCGGATTTGCAGCAACAAGCGATTGGTATAAATGACGGAAAGTTGAGCTTGTAATCAGCGTAAGTAAACACGCAAATATGACAACAGGCGTAGAAATCAGCGTAGCTAAATACACCAGCGATTAAGAGTAACGAGTTCGTTGATTTGGAAATTTATTGCTCATAGATTAATGCAGATCCACCAAATTGGTTTATGAATTGCGTGTTTTATCTTTGGCCAGTGTCAGTCAATGATATATCGAAATTTATTTAAAAATATATATGGGATGTCGGTGGTGTATTTTGACCTATATATACCCCGGCTGGAAGTAAGTTCCATGCGACGATACTAAGAAGTCAAGACTGATTCTATAGAGCAATTGCTTTGGGTGGCCCTTAACAAGACCAGAAAAGTATTCTCCGGTAAATGCCGTGATAGTTTGTGAATATTGTCGTGGCGATAGTGCCTAGAAGTCTTTCTGGAAACTTGATCTGTTTTCTGGTTCGTTGGCTGGTGTTCTTTTATGTAGATGCACAGGAATTAGGAGAATTATCGAAGCCGTATGTATGTGCTGCTTGTCGAAGGCTAAGAATTGGCATGTTGAAGATTTGCGACAACACCGTGGTGGCTAGCACACGTAGAAATCCGATTTAAAAATATCAATTATTTATCTCTAGTCGTCCCGCAACAAGAAGATTGGCGTGACTGAAGACTATGCGACAAGGTGAGACAGTGTGCTGAACGCACATCCAGAATATTGAGTAAGTAGACAGTCAAGGGGAGAGAGTGACAGTAACCACATTTAGTGAGGAGAGAAAAAATGTGTTGCGTGTTAATTGAATCTTGCTTATATATATGAAAAGTTGCACGCCATTGGTCAACAGTAATTTTGCTCATTTAAATTAGTTCGGCGTATTGTAATTTGAATTTGATATTGATATTTTGTCGGTGCATTAATCTGAGCTGTTACAGACTTATTATATAGATTTTGTTTATTTGCTTTACGGTTGAGTTAGTATTTTTACATTGATCTAAATGTCGTTTATCCTAATTTTCTACAAATTAAAATAAAGACTGGCCTAATTTACTAACATGTTTTATTTGAGCTCAAGATATATTTCGAGAAATAAAATGTCGTTGTACTTAAGTAACTAGATTCTGATTTTTAAATATCATTATATATTTCTTATTGGTATTTTAATTATATTTTGTTCTTCAATCAAGATTTGCAAATTATTTTTTAAATATGAAAAAGGGCAATGTTTCAAAACATATTGTAAGTTTTCGAAAAATGCGAATACTTTTACAAATTACAAAAAAAACGATAAATAAATCATTGTGTTCAAAGTTAAGTTTGAATTACAGTTATATCCTTGCAATTCTCCTACGAAGGTGTATTCTTTCCGGTAGTAATATTTGTCACTCCTATTGGACTATACTTAGCTTTCTCCTTAACTCTGACTATACTTTGCGTTTTTAGTTGTGTGAATACTTTCAGATGGCTATTACTTCTCCTTTAATCCTGTTATTGCTTGGAGATGGAGCCACCCTTTGCTAACTAATGTTGAGGCCCTTAGATCTCTGCCATAGTAGAGCGCCTATGATGCCAGATATGTTTATATAATGGAATAAGAATGATTACCGTATTTAGAACTAAATTAAACATTCATTTTAGCAACTTACCTCAAGAAAACGTTCCTTATTTCTTGAGACCGCAGCTTTGTATTCGCACACTTAATGCTTTTATCCATTTTATGAAAATAATATTTATTACAACAAAATGTGAATGCTCCTCGTTTCGATGATTGCCACAGTATTGTAGAGGTCCTTTGGTCACTACTATAAGAGAGCCTCTGAGATGTCAGGTACGGATAATCCATATATGCGGTATGATCATCTAATTTGGAACACTTAAGTTCCTCTGGACTATCTTTTTAACTACATTCCTTAAGTCAACTTGCTAATTGCTCTGTGTCCTCAATATTAAAAAAAACCAGCCATAATATTAGAATAAGATTTCTTTCAATTTATATATTATAACAATAAGTGTGCTCATCCAAATACGCTGATATCCACATTGACAGAAAAGATATAGTGGTGACCTGAAAAATATCACGTCAATTTTCTAGAAGGAAATTTGAGATCCTTCCTAATAATATTATTATTAAGAACTTGATAGATGGATGCAAATTTCAATACTTTGTTGCAAAGTACTCAGATAGAACCACACCAGTATACTGTACATTCAACAGCAACTCAGATAAAACTCTCTTATAACCTTCGACAAGACAAGTCAAAAACTTCGACAATATGAACAAAAGAACTTCCAAAAAATTTCCAATATTTTTGTTAAAAGACACAATATTGTTTTACGAAACCAGCGATAACATCAAATGTCCAAAAATAAAATTTGATTTATTTTTATATGAGGAGTTAATTTGTGTCCAATAATTTAATTAACCTCCACATAAACACTCATGTTTAAGATATTTAATCATACATTATGAAGTCCTCATTCTTCGCTTTCTCGATGACTTTTCCAGTACGAGTTTCAACATGCTGTGCATTTACTTCAATAGGTTTCACTCTCATATTCCATTGTTCTCTGTCCTAAGTCGCTGGTTTAATCTTTACTTCTTTCCCATATTTATTTGGCTCTTCCTTTTTCTCACACATTTCCGACTCACATCTCGCATGAGCTTATTGATACTTCGATGGATACACGATCCTCAGTCTCATCCTCCGTCTACATAAACTGTGGAATGCAGCGATCTAGTGCTACACACTCAACTGTGCCATTTACTTCTATAAATGTATTTTTATCTGTCATACGATTGACTTTAAATGGCCCCTTATACAACTGAGTCAGACAATTCTGTCTGTTATCGTTATTTATTTATACATAAGATGCCAGCTTTAAATCTGAAGATACATAGCCTTTAGACTTTGGACTTATAGTTTTCGTTGGAGCTAAACGACTCATTTTATTCTTCAATGCTCCAACAAACCAATCTACTGAACTTAAGGCCCAATTGAGACAACTTGGAGCTTCTATTAGAAGATCTCTGGGTATCCTCAATGGCTCTCCATAAACAAATTCTGCTATGGATGTTCCTAACTGAACTCTGTATCTGTTTCGCATTGCCAACAAAACTATGGGCAAATCATGTATCCACCTGGATCCACCGGTGCAGTGTAATGCAGCCTTCAGCTCCCTGTGCAGTCTCTCAACCATCTTATTGGCTCTGGGATTATAAGCACATGTGTGTCTTACTTCTATCCCCATTGTATTCAATGATCTGATAAACAGTTCAGACATAAACTGACTACCACGATCAGTAGTTACCCTTACCGGTAAACCATATCGCGACACCCAATTATGCAAGAACATAAGTAAGACTTCTTGAGCTGTCATTTCCTTCAGGATTGCTACCTCAAACTGACGACTAAAACGATCAACCATCGTGAGTAAATACTTTTGGCTAGAAATTTCGGGCATTTCTACTATATCAATATGAACATGCATGAAACGACCCGCTGGTATACCAATCGTTTTAATTTCAGTTTTGGTATGACGCCAAACTTTACAAGTTTGACACCGGGCACATGTCCTTACCCAGGCTCTTATGTCTTTCGACATCTTAGGCCATACATATCTATCAGTGACCATCCTGATAGTTTCCTTAATGGAAGGATGACCAAATTCATGCAGCTATTGAATTAACTTATACCTTAATTCGAACGGTACATAAGGTCTAGGTTGGCTCCTGGAGATTTCACATAGTAGCTACTTATCTCCCACCTTCTTGTGTGTATACGCGGACTTCTTTGCCAATACAGCTACTAAAGGATCACCAACTTGTTCTTCCATCAATTGCTGGGAAACATCATTAGAAGACACAACAGAGCATACGAGTGACTCTGAACGAATCATATCTTCATCTGATACGTCTGGTCTACTGAGAGTATCTGCCACCACATTATCTTTTCCTGAGATATGACTAATGGTAAAATCAAATTCTGCGAGTCGGGTTATTTGTGAATTCACCCGCCGAGAATAAATTTAGCCTATTTGCTTTCCCAAGGATACTCAACAACGGTTTATGATCAGTTAATATCATAAACTGATGTCCATCTAGGTAGTGCTCAAAGTGCAACACTGCAGAATAAACTGCTAGTAACTCCTTTCCAAGCGTACCATATCGCTTCTCGCGATCTTGGAGTTTCCGACTATAGAATCCAATCGGCTTGACTATACCATTATTCCCGTTGATGTAACACTGCCCCTATGGCTACATCAGAAGCATCTGTGACCAGCTCAAACGGCTTAGTCCAATCCACAGGTGTTAATGTGGTTATTTGGCTTAACAGATCTTTGGCCCTCTGGAATTTTTCCTTGTCGTCTTGGCTAAAATTAATAGGCCAGGACTTCTTGATCGTGCTCTGTTCACGAACTAAATGTCGAGTTAGCGACCCAAAAATTCCAGCTCAACCTCTTATGAAACGACGATAATAGCTAATCATTCCCAAAAATCTACGCATTTGACGTACAGTTCTGGGTTCTGGCACATCCTTGATTGCTTGGACCTTATCTTCCAAGGGATTGATTCCATCCTTGGAAATGGTGTGTCCAAGAAATTTTACAGTAGAGCAACCAATCCTGCTCTTTTCTGGCTTTACTACCAATCCATAATGTTCCAGCTTAGACAAAAAGACGTCCAAATGCTCTCGGTGTTCCTCTCTAGATTTACTATACATAATGATATAATCTATATACACTCTAACAAATTGACAGTCTTGAAGAACTTCCTCCGTCAGACGCTGGAATGTCTGACTTGCATTCTTTATACCAAAAGGCATACATAAGAATTCATGCGATCCTCCTCCAGGAAATCGCACTGCCGTAAGCGGTATAGATTCTGCCTCCATAGGTACTTGATAGTACGCTTTCTGCAGATCTAACGTAGTATATACCTCATACCCCATTATATCTCTGAGCAAAGTACTCTGGTTCGGTAGATGATACAAATCACCTTTCGTTACCGATTTCAATAGACGATAGTTACCCCAAACCCTCCATTGACCTGGTTCAGGTTTGGGAACAACCATTATTGGAGATGCAAAGTTGGAATTTGAATGCCTACAAATTCCTTCTTCTCTCAACAGATTAAATTCTTCAATAGCAACCTGCTGGTTATGTTGTGCTAACGGTTGATCATCCGGTGAACAGGGTAGTGGTTCCACCAACTCTATTTGGTGTTCTATGCTTGTTTTTAAACCATTGCACTTAGCATTGAATGGTAGAAATACGGACAGGTGTTTCTCGATGACATCCACCAAGTCATCGGCGACGACGGGTCTGGGTAGTCTCACTGACCTAATTACTGAGGTCCCAGTCTCAGCATAAGTCACTATCCCAGTGCTTTGTCCAATGGTCCTAGATTTGGGATCTAAAGCGAGATTAAAATGGATCAAAAAGTCCATCCCAATGATGTTATCCTTTATATCAGCGACCAGAAAATTCCACGTAAATGGAGATTTCTGCCCCAATGTCACTGACAATTCTTTAACTCCCTTAACCTCAATTGGACTTCCATTAGCAGCCCATAGTTGGTAATCGAATGTGGGGCTATCAATTTCCACCACATCAGATCGAACTATGCTCACCTCTGCACCCGTGTCTATTAAGAAATTTTAGGCCACTAAGTTCATCAGTTATAACGAACTTATTGTTGCTATAACCAGCAACCTCTTTAAGATTACCTGCCAGCCGAAATCTAACAGATTTACGGACTGTATTACTGCGCGTCTCTTCCATCGAAGCTTCCGAACCTAACTTCGATGATTTTAGTATGCCACGAATATGCATACCTTGGAGCCTTGCATGCGCAACCCCCCCCTACGGCTCCTATTAGCGGGGGCTTTATTAGTTTTCCGGCAGCTTCGACCAGGCTACAGGAAGACTACTTCCTTTCCATCGGGGACCACCCAACTTTGGAAACGTGCATCCCCCTCCTGACATTTTCCAAACTCGGCGTATTTACGATGCGATATGCACCACTCGCGTGGTCCTTGTACACCCTCACGCGATTCGCCTCTCCGATGCTTGGAATTTGAATTTTGACTCCGAGAATTTACCCTACCTCTGTTGGAACTTTCCTTATTGTTTTTTATCCAACCCACATCCCTGCGAAGGGTACTTAATTCATTCTCTACGGTCAGGAGTCTCTCTGAGAGATGTCTGAGTTGCTGCTCCAGGCGTGAATCTGCGGTTACTGCATACACCTTAGGTTCCTTCTGACGATACACTTTGTCCAACTTTGAGCTTCTTGGGCCACTCTAGTTCCAATGTATCATATACATCCAAGGTGGCTCTTAGTCTAGCAGGCAATTCTGCTACAAATATACTATTTATAACTTCCTCAGATATATCAAGCCCGATGGATTTTGAAATAAGTCTGTCATAAAATTCAGATGGAAGTAGATTTCCCATCTTTTCCTGACGTAATAAGTCAGTCATCCGTTCAATCCTCTCGGGTTGATATCGTCCATGGAGTTCTTCTACTAGAAGCTCAAATGCATTTTCTGGTTCGTTCTCAGTAACAAATTTCCTGAGTCTAAACAGATTCTTTTTTAATGACTCAGGTAAGCACCACCAGGCCGAGGCAAACCTTTCTATAGGGTCGGTCATCCGTTTTAGTTTAAAATAAAATTTTGCTTCTTCGACCCATTCAGAATGATTTTCTGGTCTGTACTGTCTCATTGCTATCCATAGAATTGCGGCAAAAGCGATCATCTATATCACATATTTCCGCATAGAGGATCCTAGCGCGGTCGCAATTTTGTAGAGACCCTTTGGTCACTACCATAAGAGAGCCTCTGCGATGTCAGGCCCGGATAATCCATATATGCGGTATGATTATCTAATTTGGAACAATTAAATTCCTCTGAACTATCTTTTAAACTACATTCCTTAAGTCCACTTGCTAATTGCTCTGTATCCTCCATATTTAATAAACCTGCGATAATATTACAATAAGATTTCGTGCAATTTATATATTATAACAATAAGTGTGCTCACCAAAATACGCTGATATCCACAGATGACAGAACGATACGGTGGTGACCTTGAAAAAAAATATCCACGTCAATTAATTTAAGGAAATTCGAGATCCTTCACAATAATGTGTATTAAGAACGACAGATGGATGCAAATTTCAATACTTTATTAGCATAGAGTACTCAGATAGAATCACGCAGTATACTGTACGTGCAACTCAACAACTCAGATAAACCTCTTATGTACATTCACCAAGACAAGTCAAAAACGTCGACAATATGAACAAAAGAAACTTTCAAAAAATTTATTTTTATATGAGGAGTTAATTGATGTCCAATAATTTGATTAGCCTCCACAGTATGCCTTTATGATAGCGAAGACTAATTGTAGAGAACTCAATCAATTAAACTGTGTAGAGACTCCAAGCCTATCAGTTAATGAGAGCCTCATGGATGCCTAATCTGTTTCAGTCTTAATACACCTATTTGAGTCTAATAAGCTAGTATTCTCGTTCACATCTATTAAGCTCATGCCTGCTATATCTTGAGCTAACTTATTAGTGTCCTCGAACTTAGCTTCCATGTTGATCAAACTTATGTATATATTTGATAACTTTTTATTAGGCAATGGACTGTGTACTTCTGATGCAACAATACACCTGAATAAAATAATCTGGAAAGGAATAGGACACGAAAAACAGAATTATTAAATCACCTTTTCCAGAACGTCCCCAATATATAAGATTCAAAACACTAAATTGATATCAGTTGTATATTGTGAAGATCAAGAATTCGTAAATTAAAATGAAGAGAATAACAAATGCAGCTTGCTAAAGAATGTCGGGCCAGGTCAGGTATCGATAACCGAACTCTGAAATTACGCACAATTCAAAAGTATATATACTGCAAAGTATTTAAACAAAGAATGTTCTAGAAAATAAACGAATAATTTCTTTTTAAATAATATTCGTTTCAATCAGCCACGATGGTTTAAATTTATCAATAAATGTCACTTTAATTTTGTCGGAGTAAATATCTTCCTCTACAACTGTGACGAATTTGAGATCCGTCCTAAGATATCAATAAGAGTAATAATTAATGGACAATTCAATAATTTGTTATCAAGATTCCGCAGTTAAAGATTCAACTACAGGAAATAGGATATAGTTGTGCCGGTATAAAGAAAAATCGTATCTTTCGTCTACAAAATCTCAAATAGAATTAATTTTAAAATCGACAAAGTCAAGACATAAATTTCAACAATTTAAACAAAAAAAATTCCAAATTAAGAATAATATATTTATTTTGCAACAAAGGCCATCTGAATTAGAAACTGAAAAGGTAAAGATATAATTCAAAATTGAGGATATGTATAGATGAATAAAATGGTAACTAGCAAAATATTTAACGGTAAGGCTGATGTCAGTTTTGAAAGTGAAGTGCTTTCATCAACTTCGAGTTAGTTCGTCCTGAGGAAAAATAGATTTCAATTGACTAGGATAGAGTCGACTAGAGTAAAACTTGGAAAGTGTCAGGATTTACTTCTTTCAGTGAAACGAAATTAAATCTATTGGGTGGCAAGGAAGAACTAGCTTCAAACATTGATCATCATTTCTTCGTCAAAATTTTCGAGTTTCTGATAGATAGCTGAAATAAAATGAGGGGATTTAGTAAAAAAAATATGGCAGAGATATAGATAATTTTAAGCAGTAATCAGAAATTGTAATTAGTATTGGAATGCCCATTACAATATTTTTTTAAAAACAAAACTTTTTTTAGTAAGACAGCGGTAACTACAAATGTACAAAAATAAAAATTAATTAGTTTTTATATGGCATGTTAACCGACTTTCACACTACCATATGTGGAGGCCATTTGGTCACTCCTATAGTAGAACCCCTGTGGTGTCAGATCCGTGTTTCCAATATATTTAGAATGATTAACAAATTTAGAACAACTTTTTATTCTTTTAAGCACCTTCTTTTACGCTACCTTTTTTAAATCCTTCGATCAACTGCCCTGCATCCTCACACTTAATGCTGTTATCCGTTATATCATAATGAGATTTATTGCAAACTGTTTATTTAGTCAGAATGCGAACGCACACCGTCTCACTGATTGCCGCAAAATGCTTTTACGAAAGTGAAGATCTTAAAAACAGAGAACCCAATTAATTTGCCTGTGATGAATTTTTGATCCTTCCCGAGATATCATTAGAGAATTATATTTTGTGACCAATTCAATATTTTATTGTAAAAATTTTTGAGTTGAAGAATCAAATACAGGAAAACAGATATATATATATATATATATATATATATATATATATATATATATATATGTACCCAGAAAAAAGGGAATTACAATTGGAGTGTAAAATCTCAAAACAATAAATGCTAAAGTTAACAGAATTGACCATAAATTTCGACAATTAAAACAGAGAAAATTACAAAATATTGCAATATTAAAAAAACATGACTGTTTAGGAAACCAGCGGTAACTTTAAACGTTTACCAAGGATACTCATCAATGGCTTTTGATCAGTAAATACCGTTAACTGATGTCCGTCCTAGTAGTGCTCTAAATGAAGCATTGAAGCATAAACTGCAATTAACTCCTTCCCCAGCGCATTATATCGCTATTCACGCACCCTAGAGCTTCCTACTGTAAAATCCTATTGGCTTTACAATACCATTTTTTCTGTGATGTAGCACTGTCCCTATGGCTACATCTGAAGCATTTGTGACTAGCTCAAATGGTTTAGTCCAATCAACAGGTGCCAATGTGGTTATTTCACTCAACAGATCTTTTGCCCCCTGTGATTTCTCCTTGTCATTTTGGCTAAAATTAGTTGGCCAGGATTTCTTGACTGGACTCCTTTCACGCATCAATGTCGACTTCATGATCCAAAAATTCCAGTAAAACCTGGTTTAAAACGACGGTAATAACTTATCATACGCAAAATCTACGTAGTTGGCCTACAGTTCTGGATTCCGGCACATCTCTGATCGCCTGGACTTTAACCTCCAAGCTTTTAACTCCCTTATTGGAAATGAAATGTTTTATAGTTGGGCAACCAATCTTGCTCTACTTTGGCTTGACGACTAATCCAGTGTTCCAGTTTTGATAAAACAGCGTCCAAGTGCTACTGGTGTTCTTCCCCAGATTGATACATATGATGATGTCGTCTATATGCACTCGAGAATATGGACATTTCTGAAGAACTTCCTCCGTCGGATGCTGGAGTGTCTAACTTGGATTCTTCAATCCAAATGACATGCATAAGAACTCGTTCTATTCACCCTAGGAAACCGCATTGCAGTGAGTGGTGTAAACAATGTCTCTATTGTTTCTTGATAGTACGCTTTCTGTAGATTTAACGTAATGGAAACCTCATAAATTATATTCCTGGGTAAAGTACTCTGGTTCAGTAGAAGATACGAATCATCTTTCGTTACCGAGTTCAAACGTCGAAAATTCTCACAAACCTTCCGTTGTCTTGGTTCAGGTTTTGGTAATACCACTATTGGAGACGCAAAGTTGAAATTTGAACGCCTACAAATTCCTTCCTTCATTAATTGCTAAAATAGCGATCTATATCTTGTGCTTTGCTAACGGTTGAGCCTTAATCGAACAGGATAATGGTGTCATCAACTGGATTTGATATACTGTGGTTGTCTTCGGCCCATTACGCTTAATATTGAACGGTAGAAACTCTGTCAGGTGTTTCTCGATAACTTCCACTAAGCCATCGGCGACGACGGGTCTTAATAGACGAACTGAACTAACCCCTGAGGCCCGAGTCTCAATGTATGTCACTGTCCCCTGCTTTCTCCATTATTCGAGTCTCTGAATTTAACACCCGATTGAAATTGATAACAAATTCATTTCAATGATGTTGTCTTATATGTCAGCAATCAGAAATATCCACGAAAACGACGATTTCTGCCTCAGTGTCGCTGACAATACTCTGATTTCATTTACAATTATTGGATTTCCGTTGGGGGCCCATAGATGATATTCGAATGTGGGGCAATCTATTTCCACAACCCGTGTCTATTAATAATTTAAAATCCGTTATGAAAAACCTGTTGCTTTTGTAGCCAGCTACCTCGTCAAGATCTCCTTTGAAACGAAATCTTAGTATTACTGACTGTACAAGTGCGCATATCTTCTATCGAATCTCTCGAGCCTAACTTCGATGATTACATTATACCTCGAATAAGCACTCCATGAAGCATCTCATGCGCATCCTCCTTACGGCTCCTACTAACGGTGGCTCTAATAGTTTTCCAGCGCGTTCCGCCTAGCTACTGGATGAGATCACCTTTTCATCGGGGACCACCCAACCGCGGCAAGTTGCGCCTTTCTCCTTGACATTAGCCGAGCTCGGCATACCTACGATGCGAAATTCACGACGAATTTTCCTTGAATACCATCGTGTGATTCCCTTTCCGACGCTTGGAATGCATCCATTGACCACGAAAATGTGACTTACCTGTACCTGAATTTTCTTACGTGTTTCGTAATACACCAAACTCATCGTAGGGTATAAATTTATTCTCTATTGCCAAGTGTTTTTGAGAATAGTCAGCTTTTCTGCTCATGATACAAATCTATTGTTACGGCACATATCTTCGGTTCCTTTAGTCGGTAAACTTTATCCAATCTTTTGAGCTTCTTAGTCCACTCTAATTCTAATTTATCACAAACATTCAAAGTGGCCAGATTGTATTGTTTTACTGGAGTAATAGGTGTTTAGAAATAGTTTTAATTCTCAATTTCGGTGTACTATAGTATACATTGATATCCATCATGTTAGTACCATGTACCGATTTGGAAGCCATAGTGTTAGTACCGTGTACCTTTTCGATACTATAATGTTGGTATCGGTTACTAGCACAATAGTCATAGTTTTAGTATCCGTTACAGACTCGATATATATATATATATATTATGTAGAGTGAGTTAGCGTTGAAGTCGCATTGTCGAGACTATACGATGTTAGCTACTCTACTGCATGTTTACCCATTCGTCCTATTATTCAACATTCCTCACCAAAATATATAGTGGTTAAAGGGCGTAATACCGGCTGCTACTGATGAGTCGCCAGTAAGCACGAAACGAATGTGCATGAGATTATACTTTCAGTTCATGCTGTCTTTGGTTTATTCTTCTGGTCACAACTGAACTAATTTGTTACTAGGTTCGCAACAAATAATACATACTTGCATATATATTAGTTCTCCGCAACAAACAGTATTTAATCCAAAGTGGCTCTTAATTTTTCTGGAAATTCTGCTAAAATATATTAATACCAACTTCTTGTGAGATATCAAGCCCAATATCTTTGGCAAGAAGTCTATCATAAAATTCCAAGGGAAGTTGGTTTCCCATCTTTTCCTGACGTAGTGAGTCAATCATTCTCTCAGTTCTTTCGGATTGATACCTCATTTGAAGATCTTCTACTAGAAGCTCAAATGAATTATATGGTTCATCGTCCATGATGTATTTTCTAAATCTGTTTCTCTTAACTTTTTCTGGCAATGACAAGCAGGTTGAAACATACGCTACTGTTGGATCAGTAATCCTTCTTACTTTGAAAAACATTTTCGCGTCATCAATCCAATCTGTGTGGTTGTCTACGACTGGTGCGGTTTTCATCTTTTTTAGACTTTTCTATATATTGGATCCTGGTGCGGTCGCCATCTTTTGTAGAGGCCCTTTGGTCACTACCATAGGAAAGCTGTTGTGATGCCAGATTCGTGTTTCCAATATATTTAAAATGATCAATAAATGTATTACAACTAAATTCCAAATTCGTTTCAGCACCTTCCTTTAGACTAACTATCTTAAGTCCTTTGGTCAACTGCTCTGCATCCTCACACTTAATGCTGTTATCCATTAT
Source organism: Eudiplozoon nipponicum (assembly GCA_029291075.1). Taxonomy (NCBI): domain Eukaryota; kingdom Metazoa; phylum Platyhelminthes; class Monogenea; order Mazocraeidea; family Diplozoidae; genus Eudiplozoon; species Eudiplozoon nipponicum. The sequence continues at coordinate 19,168 of JAQBSW010010312.1, forward strand.
ATTAAAATAAGATTTATTACAAACTATTTATTAAAACAAATTGCGAATGCTCACCATCTTACCGATCACCGCAGTATACATTTATGAATGTGAAGCTCTTAAAAGCGAAGAACCCAATCAATTTACCTATGACAACTTTGAGGTCCTTCCCGATATAACAAATGGAAATAATTATTTGTGACAATCCAAAATTTAATTATCAAAGTTTTTGCAGTGAATGATTAAAATAGAGCGAAACAGATATGGCCGTACCAAAAAAAAGCAAGTGCATACCACCCTAAATCTAACCTCTCAAAAAGTAACCGTTAATTAAACGAAGAAAAACGCAAACTTTAATAATTTCAACAAAGAAAATTATTAAAAATATTATAATAATATTTTAAAACATTACTTTGTTTAAGAAACCAGCGGTAACTTCAAATGTCCAAAAATAAGAAAGTTGATTAATTTTTATATGTGGAGTTATCGATCTCCACACGGATGATCCCATTAATTCCGTCGAGTTTATCTGTTCTAACCAAATGCAACATAAACTACATGTGTCACCAGACACACTTTTTCCACAGACGTTGCTTGTCAAATTTCATTTTCCATATGTTATCTACTTATCGCATTTATGAAGATACTTTTAACTGGTGAAGTAAAATGTAGCAAATATTTGTCTGTAGTTACATTAATCATATGTAAGGACAATATCTCCTCATTGAAATTTAATCAGTTTTCAATTTTGAATATTTGAAGTTACCGCTGTTACTTACACAATGTCATGTTTAAAAATTGCAATATATTTTTCTGAATTTCTCTTTTTGCGAATTGCGGTTAAAATTACTTTTTCAGTTACTTCAGTTCGGTCGTGAAGCTCCAGCTGCATGCTAGCTCAGCCATATCTGTTTTCCTATATTTCGATCACCATCTTGACACATTCGATAATAAAATTTTGAATTACTCACAAATAATTATTTTGACAATAAATAATAAAAAGTTTTTTATTTGGCAACAAAGGCCATTTGGACCGATAATTTATAAATAGGGTAATGTGGTTGGGTGATATAGCGACTGGCTATTGTTTATCGACAATCAGTCACTTTATATTAATGCTTCGTGAAGGAAAATAAATTTCAATGGATTAACATAAAATCGACTAGAACAAAAGTTTTTTAAATGATCAGGATTCCAATGCACTATGCATGATTTTCTGCCTTCAGCTACACGAATATAAGACTTTGTTAGATGGCGAGGAAGAACGAGCAACATATAGTGACGTCATACTCTGAGGAGCTTCCGTTAAGTAGTTGAAATAGAACGAGAAGATTTGGTAGAGCCGTTAGAACAAATAAATGGACAATGGTGATGAAAATTAGTGATATTTAGTGTCTCTAACGAGGCACCTAATGTGGAGATAAAGCGAAAAGAAACTTAACGTCACGAAACTTGTGCATATATCAGGGATAAATATAATATTAAAAAGAGTGTTTTGGGTTCAGAAGGAGCACGTTGCACTTTCAATAAGTGTTCCCACATAAAGTTTTATTAAATAAGTGTAGGTAACCGCCCTCTTATACTCATGCTGGTGCAAGAGTTTAGTCTCCGTAGGTAATTTGTTAAATACACTTATGGCTTTGGAAAATGATAGACTTTGTTGGAATGAATTGAAGATTTTCTATTGCGTTTGATGTAGTGATGCCTTAGACGTGCAGCAAATGGCAAGTTGAGAACTAATCAACGAAGAAAATGACTCTTAGGTATCGACTGAATCATAGAAGAAGAAGATTTTCAAACAGCAGGCACTCATGATATTTATGATCATGAGGGAAGGCACGGTTCATAAATCGAAAAGCGATCCGCTCAATGGCATAGGAGAAGACTAAGATGAGATGACAATAAAATTTCTTGGTATAGGTAACGAGGGATGAGACGTAGGCTTTGGATAAATTGAGTTGCAGAGTAGAATTTTGTAACTTGATGCAGATCAAGCGGAACACTTTTAAGAGTTTTGACGTAACTTGATTAAGATTTAGGGAGAAGATTAATGATTTATAAAAATAGATGCCTAGGTGCTTGACGGAGTCAATCATGTCAATATCAAGGAAACAGCTTGCGATAGGGAAAGAAGAGATGGATTCGGAGTCAAGTTTCCTCAAACGAGTCTTATTGCAATTGAGTTTTAGACCGATTACGCTAAGGTGAGATTGCAGTGAAAATAGTATCTGAGCGATTAGAGATGAGGAGAGGCAGAATATGGCTGGATTGCTGAATACTTTTATCATATCATCGGTATATTTAAACAGCTTTATCTGGTTGTTCGCAATCTGAACATGTTAAAGTGCTAGGTTACACAATACAGAGCCAAGTAGTGAACCCTAGGAGACTCCAGAACGAAAAAGAGCTTATCTAGAATGACCATTTCAGACTCTTACTCTCGTTGAACTGTCTTCGGTGATAGAAACCGATACGTTTAAGGGCACTGCTGCATATGGCATTACTCAGTAAGCCCAAAACGCTACTGAATTGAGAGCCTTGAAGATATCCAAAAAGTGGAGAGCGCATTCGTGTCCTTTAGAAATGGAAGATTAAAAGCTGTTAGGGACACTGGCTAAATGAGTGGAAGGAAAAAGTTCATTCAGGAAGCCATGTTGATCGTCATGAAGATAAAAATTGTCCCTTTACTTAATGAAAGGATATATTTCGTTATATATGATTCTGTCGAAGATTTTAGTGAAAGCCGCAATAATAGATTGTAGGCGGAGATACTTAAATGCTGAAATCCACGTGATGTCATTTTCAGGCTAATTGAGATCATCGAATTATGCCACTCCAGAGGAAGATAGATAATTTCTGGATATCTTTTTACAAGCTCAGCAATCATAATGAAGTGGTTTGAACGAAGGAGAGCAATCACATCTACAGAGACCCCATATTGATCAAATTGGTGATTCGATTTAATATTTTTGAATACTTGAATGTCCACGGCCTGTGTAACGGGGAGCCAATGCAGACTCTCAGTGTCCCTTTACCGAACATCTCAGCAGATGTAGTAGATATGTAATAAGACAGTCTTCAGCAAAGTTGGAGTTGTCCGAGCCAGAGAAATTGATGTTTGATTTTTTTGGATTTATGGAACATTAGGTTTTTGATGATTGTAAATTTTTTTACGTTGAGAGCCGTTTAAATGCGTCTTTCGAGGCCGAGTGCTTGCCCTTTGATCATTTGTTTTAAGTGATCATCTATACTTTGGAGTGCGAGAGCGCGGGCAATTAACGAGTTGCGTAAGCTTGAGTAACGCGCAAGGGTGTCGCGCGCCTTATATAAGGTGCTTTATTTGTTTGTCGTGAGTATGTACTGGATATAGGTGGCAGATGCTAAGTTGGATGATAGGATGTTATGGGCATGAGAAAAGCACGAGGAAAGGTTATTTGGGGTTATTAATTCTCTTCAAACATTAGCATCATAGAGTCGGATAATCTTTTCCCAATCAGTGAATCGCTTAGATGTTTATATATTCTCTCTTGGAATAGAAGATTCGAGAGGGATAAGAAAGATTAACTGGTATTGGTCTAGATTAGGAAAGATCTCTACATTTTGTACGTTGGTCAATTCTTTGTTGGAGAGGACGCAGTCGAGTTGTTTGTTTCCTCGTATAGTAAATTACACAAATTTATTCAATAAGTTGTCAACGAAGAGTCGAAGCAACATATGGTTTTCTGATGTTAAGTTGTGCTAGCTAGCAAGAGGCAGCTTAAGGTTTCACAGAACGATGTATTGATCGGATGGCTGAGAGGAAAGTGTGGACAACAGTGTCATCAATTATTGAGAAATTCAGAGGCCGATAGGCAACACAGACAGATAGTTTTTTATCTAGAATCGCTAATTGAAATGTAAATAATTCCCGTCCCAGTGGGTTTAAGGTAGTCAGGAGCATAGACATGAGAGAAGATTGGAACTATACTGCCAATCCAACCTCTCGACCAACAGCTCTGTCGCTTCTAAAAATGGAATATCCGTTGATGAGAGAAAGATCATAACAGTGTATGGTAGTAAACAACCACATTTCGACATAAAAGAACCTATCAAGCTCGTTTGAAGATAGAAATGCTCGCTGCTGATTGATTTTTTGTGTGAGTGACCTGCAGTTGATAAGGATTTCCGAGCGAGATCCCGAGGAAAGATGATTAGACCGGAGAGGAAAATGCATGCGGGAGTCTTACAGAGGCGACCGGAAAACGAGGGTATGCTGATAAGTGTGATTGTACGTTTTTTGATGAAAATTAACTTTTCATCATTAATCTGGACTTCCTTAATCCAGCTCTTGTCAGGTGGGTGGGGGCTGGTGTTTTAAAGTTTTGCAGAACACAAGCAGCTTGGAGGATGCAGTATCACAGGAGAGAAATTTGTTACAATTCGTGACGAGGTCAGCTCAGAGGGTGTTTCCACTGTCCTAGGGAGCATTTGTAAGGTTGGGAGAATAGGACATTTCAGTACATAATTCAGTGGCTCACTCAACTACGGGGCTCTTACGTTTAGACACTGCAGGTTCAGGTCGAATCGCCTTTGCTTTCGCAAGCGACTGTTTCTGAACCACCGTACTGTCATGATGTTGGTTGGAGGCAGGGGTATCAGACCAGCTCTGGAAACTGGAATTGGAGGCCCATTGGTGGAAGGTGCTACGCATCCGGGCTGGAACGTCACCATTAATGTCTCCAATTAACTGACGACGTTTCTTAGAGTTATTCCAAACAGAGTAATTGGCTCTAATTACGGAAGAAATCTATGACATTGGCAGAGTTATTCGGGCGCGCTAAGTTATCCCTGCCGAAATCGAGATTTAAGTGATTCAAGTTCTTCGTTAGAGAGTCTTGTGAGAGGTTAGCACTAAAGAACGACACTTGACGGCAGATATATCTTTCAGATGATTAGAGTTATTTCCCATTTGCTCGATCATATCAGAGACCAGCTCGTCTTACGAAATAGTAGGTTGTGGTTGTTGTGATTGTAAAATGTAACCTCACTCGCAAACCCATTGAGAATTTTATCGACATGGCGTAAAACGTGTGTCGGCAAAGTGGAAATAAAAAGGTTCCCAAATAGAGCTCCAAGAAAATTTTTGATATCAACCATTTGTTGTTGGGGTTCAGCAACGGTGGATAGTAGCTTCTGGGTTACATATGGGACAGTTGATGGTGACGGTGCATCTGGTTCATGACAATAGAATGTGAAAAAAAATTCGAAAATATTAGAAATTCAAACTGTTCGCGCGAAACAAAATGTAGAAAAATTCAGGAATAGAATAAATTCATAAATCAAAAGAGAGTTGAAAAGTATGGAACAATTTTTATATTCAAAATGTATCAAATTTCACAGTAATGAAATCAGGCGAAAAATCTAATAACCAAGCTTTTTTATCCGATGTATTATAGATGCAAAATGCCGCGAGAACAGAAAGAAGTTTCATAAAGAAATATTCTATAAAGTAGGAATTTCTAAATATTATTTAAATCAAGTTTGCGAGCTTGAAGTACACACCAATCCAATTGTATTTAACCAGTCGTCGAACGACATAAGAAAATTACCGCCAGCCGCAACGCACTGACGCGTTTCGACCTTCCTTGATCATCATCAGAGTACGACGGCAAACTGACTATCGAGGAT